>JAHZNC010001687.1:0-51526 GCA_027744095.1 Zhuqinia jingwanae
TTTTTTCTGATGATCCTGCTTATAATATAGTGATTGAACTTGTGTGTATGTACCCCATCGTCATCATATCATCCTCAAAATATTACAATAGAATAGACAGGAGCAACAATAGTGAATCACTACTAGTTATTACGAGCATCGCAGCTTTGCGAGTAATAAGATTACAGCCTTTCTCCATTGTGCATATATGTATGTATGTATATATATAAATACACAAAGGAGAAAGAAATATACTCCAATGTGATATTGCAGTGTCGTTTCTTACCGACTCAGATAATAATTTTTGAAGCGTCAAAATCACTCAAAAATTATTATTTCAGAATATGAGTAAGAAATATTTCTGCACCTTTAAAATCACTCAAAAATTAATATCTCAGAAATAAGAAATACGAGTGATTGCATGAATGATGCTGATGCTCGTGTATTACATCTTACTGCAAGGTTTATGATAACATTGATAACCATAAAATACATATTATGCACATAGTATGCATACACGCACGCCTAACGAAACGACAGTCACGGCAGCAAAACTAGTGTATATTGGTATGTTAGTAATTTAAAACTGCTCTATGTACGCAAGAACGCAAGCTAATTGAAACGAAACCGATAATATAGGCAAGGTAAATACATACGGTACGGCACCGTACCTACCTACCTCACCAAAAACGTACAGTGATGGGATAAATATGAAGATACAGGGATATATGAGGATGATAAAGGCTCGACAGTCTACAGTCTACATGAAGGATTAACTTGACTTTCTGCCGCTATACAGCTCCATGACATGAATAACATGAAATCCTTTTACTGAAATCTTGTTTATTAGTATGTGTGCGGATTACGTAATACAATGTATATTATTATTCCCTTATCCCTTTATGAGCATTGCTACATACAAAAAAGTTTCCTATGTTGCTGTAGTCAAAGTTAACAGTAGTCGCAATACATGTTGCATTGTTCTATGGGGTACAGAGGCTCATACCTAAGTAGAAATACCTACAATCCTTTTTAAGCAGGTATTATAAAAACCAGTGCAGTGCAGTGGATTGAAATATATATATTGAATTGAATTTGATGATGGTGTGTGCGTGCACTGTGCACACAGTGTGCAGTGCACACTACTTAGCGCACATAGACACATTCTCACACAAACAGATTATTATGAGATGTAAATACATCAAGAAGCAGAAAAAACATCGTAAGGATAGCCAATATAACTTTGGCCAATAAATCCAACCCAACATGTAAAAGGGGTAAGGTGAAAATCCAAGAAGAGAAAATATGGTTAGCATACAAAGTATGTGTAGTATATTCTTGTGCAAGTACGCAATGCAAAGTTTGCATTGCAAACTGCTTACTGCTACTACTACTGCTGCTACAGAAGAGGACGATGGGTATTTTGTATGGTTGACATTTTACCTACAAGAAAGTTAAATTTATTGACTATTTCATTCGGAATTTTTAGTAGTCGTAGTTTTCGAAATAAAATACTCTTAAATACTTGTATCAAGATTAATAGTTTTATTTCTTTTAATTGAAGTTTAAATTCTAAATTGTATTACCGTTCTTTCATAACTGTGAATGTGTGTGCGGGCGTGTAAGAAGCAAAAAATATCTATATCTATAGCGGCCTGATTAGTTGTAGACACTATTTTAAAGAAATTAAAAATAATAAAAATAATAGTATTTTATTTCATTTGGAATCTGGAAACAGATTTTTTGTAAAGGATTTATTATGAAGGAGGATGGTGTAGTGAAGTGTAGCAGATTTAATTGATTTTAATGTAAAATGTGGTGTTAAAATCTTGATCTTCTTGGGACAAAAGAAGAGGCAAGTGGAAGAAGGATGCCGATGTCGCGACAATTTTGTTTTTAGTACTCAAAGTTTCTATTTATCACACTTATATTAAGTGAGTCTTGTGCTTTTAAGTGCGGACAATCTGGTTGAAGTATAATTACGAGAATGAACCTTAGGATCTACTGAAAAGGGGTTTTCAGTTTGTAAGTGCAATCAAATTATTACGATGGTTAGAGTTATAGTGTTTAATCTAACGATTTAA
Organism: Zhuqinia jingwanae; assembly: GCA_027744095.1. Taxonomy (NCBI): domain Eukaryota; kingdom Metazoa; phylum Arthropoda; class Collembola; order Entomobryomorpha; family Paronellidae; genus Zhuqinia; species Zhuqinia jingwanae. The sequence goes on from JAHZNC010001687.1 coordinate 2,064, forward strand.
CACTATAAATCAATAATAAAATAATAAGGTATATTTATTGCATCGTGTTATTCTAATTTTGCATCTCACCATAGGGATAGAGTAAAATTAACGCTTGAGTAATAGATTTAAGCATTGTTTCCCGCTTATTGAGCGGTAATTTGTATAGTTAGACTGCATCATTTCAATTCGCTTTTAATGATCAAAGATAATATTTATATTATATAGAATATGGCCATTTGACATTATGATTTACAACATAAGAGGTAACTCATTTTTTCCAAACGAATATTTTTTAGCTGATTTGCTTTTCGGGGATTGGAAAGTTTCTAAAATTATAATATCTCACCTCACATGTTAAGCTAAAGCATCACATACACATTATCTCTTAGACAATAAAAATGAAAACGTCTTTAATGGGATTCTTTCATTAACTGCAATTGTTTTTGATACCTTCAGCAGTTAGTTGTTCTACTCAAGGTTGAAAGAAGCGAATCTTTTTTTTAATTACAAATCAATGGTTTAATGTGAATTCTGAAGTCATAAAAACAGTTACATATTCTATTGTGTATATTGTAATTATGTATGTAGAAGGCCGTTAAAATAATTTTACCTAATCAGAAATAGTCACTTTACGTGACTCACGTAATCATTTTAACTTTACTTGTGCCAGATGGTAAAATTATGTATTTTTCCAGTTTTTACAGTACAATAATCCCAGGTTTTTATATAAAACATCATTATTAGCATTACTTTTCTGCAAGTATTTCGTCAGACCTCATGTTACATTAATAGTTGGTTGAGTCAAGAGTAAATGTGAAAACTTGTTTCGCTGTCGTTTTTTTTTGTCAAAAAATAAAAAAATCTCTTGGAGTATTTTTTGTATTCATGGCAAAAATGTAAGAGTTCGTAAACTAAGAGCATCCCTTACATTGTAAATGTTTGTATTTTTATGTTGCGTAGTTGAGGTGAAAAAAAAATCTCTTGGAGTATTTTTTGTATTCATGGCAAAAATGTAAGAGTTCGTAAACTAAGAGCATCCCTTACATTGTAAATGTTTGTATTTTTATGTTGCGTAGTTGAGGTGTGACTTTCAAGGAGTTGGGATGTCGTCGCAAGCACCTTCATCGGCTGTTCTCCCTTCTGTCCTTGCCGATGATGGGAGTGGCGGTGGCAACGACACTCCGTTAAGTAGGTGCGATCCTGAAAGATGGTACTTTCCTAAGGAGCGGCTGGAGAACACCCCCAGTCGACGCAGCGGAATTGATCCAGATAAGGAACTTACCTATCGGCAGCAATCCGCAAATTTCATTCAGGATATTGGACAGCGCCTCCAAGTGTAATAAAACAATTCTACATTTCTGCATTTGTTGAATAATTAATCCTAAAATTGTGAAAATATAAAGTTAGTGTTTAACGGTAGTTCATTTTTATTTAGTTTTTTAAACCGATAATATGGTACATTCAATGTTTTACTTTGTTGAATTTCAGAAACCAGCTGTGCATCAACACGGCGATAGTGTATATGCATAGGTTTTATATGTTCCATTCTTTCACACATTTTCATCGCAACGCTATCTCTGCTGCTTCCATTTTCCTTGCTGCCAAGGTGGAGGAGCAGCCGAGAAAGTTAGAACATGTAATTAAAGTGGCGCATTACTGCCTTCATCGAGATCACCAACCGCAGATTGATGCTAAAACAGAGGTACGCTAGTAAGATTGTTTATATTTATAGTTGTTTTTGTAATCGCCCTAAACCGGCATTACAAAAGCTTATTTGCCGTTGGGACTGATTTATATCTTAATAATGCTGCATCCTCGTCGTCGCTATCCTTGACGAATATGCCGTACCACGGTCTTGACTCCAGCCCTGGTCAACATCACAATCAGTCACGTTCGAGATCACCGTCTCCTAAACGACAGGGCAGTCAGAAACCCGGTAGCGCTCAACCTGGCGTTCCTGGGAAACCGAAACCACACGGGATGCCCATGCCTCATCATCCCGGGATGAAGATTCCTTACCCACCCGGTAGTAGTGCAAGTAAACATTCATCACATTTATCGTCGCATCCTCCGCATCCACATTCATCTTCGAGCAAACCACTTCACTCAGGTATGCCTCCAGGAGGTGTGAAGGATCCTCATCACCCACATCATCCTCTTCCACATGGGAAACAGCCGTATCCCCCTCATGGGCATGGTCAGCATGTACATGGGCAATATCCTCATGGTAGTCGACCAGGAATGCAGTCATCTGGAAGTAGCCAGTCACATCACAGCCATGGCATGCATTCCAAACCACCTGTACCAGGTTCTGCGTCATCACACCCGTACTCATCCTCGGCGTCGTCGTCCGCAATAAAAAATATGCAACCACATAATCCGTCCAAGCCTCCACATATACCACCGTCTGGAGCTCCTAAAATGCCACCTAATCAAGTTCCAGGCGCTGTGAAAAATCCCAGTCAGCCAATGTTCCACTCATCACAGTCACACATGAAAAAACCGTACGAGGTTTGTGCTTTTCAGATTTATACAACACAAATTTTGAATTGGTGAATCTGTTCACCATTGAATCAATCAACTTATTTTTGTTTGAATGAATAGGCCCGTACAGAGTTTGGCCTGTCGAAACGTGAGGGTCCCACTTCTGGCAACGTTCATCATTCACAGAACCATGGAAGAACGCACGACAAATTAGTAGGTAAGATGAATGTCACGTTTATTGCGTACTTACGTATTTAAGCTACTACTGACTTTTGCATGTTTGTCTATCCGAGTGTCAGTCTGTGAGCACGATAACTTCAAAACGCTTGCACAGAATTTCTTCAAAGTTGTCATATGGGCATTCGAGGTAATTGTCTTGGAGCCTACTGATTTTCAGCACAATCGGGAACGACCTCTGGTGGCAAATTTCAAAAATCTTTTTTGCACCTTTGACGCCTTGCTTTACAAAACAAAAGTAAAGCTGCTAGTAAACCAAATGCTTTAATTGTTGCTATTATCATAGCTAAGTACCTATATACTGCAGTTCTAACAGCGTAATTTATTTTTCTGAAAACTTTGCCAGTTTTGGTATCGACATATCACGAAAAATAAATTTTGAGTTGTTACATTAACTTTGCAATATTATTACAAATGTAAAATCCACTGAAGTGGTATTTATATTCGTGTACATTAGTGAAATACATATATAGTTAGCCTCCGCTTTATCACTCAGTTCTTTTCTTTCTTTTTTAAAAAAGGGTGTTGCGAATTTGCCTCGAAACTTTATTTACTGGAACCATGAAAGTCTTTAAATTGGCTGATGTACCAAACCAAACGTTCCACATCAACCAATATGAAGCAATGTTTTTAGATGTTAACTAAGTTGCAAAATGTTGCTTGCTATTTTGTTGATTTGTGAATGATTTTTTAAAATAATAGATGGCAGACATCATTCAAGTGCATCTGGAATGTCAACATCCCACGTCTCTTCAGCTCAATCTTCGGGCGATTCTCGTGAGGCTTCTCATCACAATATGCCATACTTGAGCCAAGATATGGAGAGGTCAAGTGGAAGCAGCTCAGCAACCAATCAAAAATTGCCCTATTTGGATGGTAGATCTTCGTCTGAGATAAACAGACATCGTGGCATGCCGCCATCAAATGATCCCAGTAAGCGCGGAATACCACATGGTTTATCTGTGGCGACTAATGGGAACAATAGTGACATGAGCTCCCTAAACTCTGGTGAGTATTTTTATTTTTATTTCTCGTCATGTAAAGCGTGGAGAATGTTTGTAATGTACCGTTACCATTGGTAAAATAATTGTATTTTATTAGCTGGAGGAAGTAGCGTTGGAGCAGGTGACTCGCACGTGCCTTCCAAAAATGCTTATAGATCAGCGCAGCCACCCGCAAGTAGCACATATGGACAAAACAGTCAAGAAACGGGTGCTAACAAGTATCATGCCGATGGTTTTGGAGGAGAGTATGGCTCTTTGTACGGTAGTAGTAGTAGTTCCAGTAGTGTAATGTCATTAGAAGATCGTCGTAAGAGACGACTCGCAGAAGGCATGTCCTTGGGAAATTCAGGGAATAACAGTAAGCGACCTAGAACTGAGACGTACGTTTCGTCAGTACCGATATCTGCCAACTCACTTTTTTCACCTGAAGAACTGTCAGAATCGTCGTCAGCATTACAAAAGAGGTTGCCCCCGCTTACTAGCCAATTTTCACCGTCAGCCCTGGATGGAACTCAATCTACCTACAGCAAAGTTCCTGAAAGGTCGCAGCTAGGAAGTGGAAGCTTGTTCGACGGGGCGGCATCCTCCGAGGGTATCATGTTTGGATCACCTGCTGACATTAAGCCTGACATTCGTACTAGAGTTAATCCTTCAGTGGAATTTCAAACACCTGACTTACTTCAGCCGATAAGTGATTGCAAAAGCGACTCGCTATTAGCAAGTAGTGGTAATGTTCCTCCGCCAAGGGCAGCGTCCTTGTTCAGTCCCGAGTTTACACCCTCAAATACCATCCCTCCAGATGTGAAAATGTCACCTTCTTCAGTGGATAATAAGCGAGACTTGTTTTCTAGTTTGAAACAAGAAAATGTTGACGCACCAGTTTCTTCGAACCAAACGAGTTCCAACAGCTACTCCGAAAGTATAAGTCAACCTAGCTTAACTGGCAGGCTCAGTAGCTCACCACGAAGAGAGAGCGGTGACGATACTCACAGTAGTAAAAAATCGAAGAAGAGTAAAAAAGAAAAGCATAAGCACAAACACAAAGATGAGAAGAAACACAAGAAGGATAAGCATAAAGACAAAGAAAAGGATAAGGAAAAGAAGGACAAACATCGATCAAAGGACAAACACAGTAGTAGCAGTGCTCCTGTGGAAGTGAGTAATGATGTGCCTAGCCACAAAATTAAAATTAAACTTGGGCGAGACGACACTAAAAGTGTATCTGTACAACCTTCATCTGCTCGTCATTCTTCCAGCAAAACCTCTAATTCTTCATCTAGCGCAGGAAATTCAGCGGCTACTCCTTTACCCGCTCTAAAAGTGAAAATATCTAGTAAAGGAAGAGTGAGATCTATAGATGATGATGTTAAGCATAGTGGAGGCGGAGGCTCACCCGGCGATGAGCCTACCCCATGCTGTCCTGGTTTCGGACCATGTTTAACATGCAACAGAGAAACGTCACAAGATCAGTACAGATTCTTTTCTACTGAACCTGCCCAGGGTCTTACCATGAAATTCGCGAAAAGTAAAGAAAGTTCTAAATCATCGTCCAAGGAGTCATCATCTAAGGAATCAAAAAAACCAAAAGACAAGACTTCAAAAAGTAGTAATAGTAGCAGCTCAGGATCGGCGTACAATAATTCGTTGCCAATGGTCATGTCTAGCGGAAGTCGCCTATCAACTTTATCCAGTTCTCACCACGTACACAAAAACGGAATGGAAAAATCTTCAAAGAAAAAGGACAAATCTACGGTTTAGTAGCATAAATGTATGATGAGAAGTAAAAATATGTTTTTTTAAGTTGCCGCATAAACATTATTATTATTATTGCTATATAAAAATTTCACATTTTACAAAAGTCAATTATAGACTGTTCTCTAGAAAATACATAATATATTTATATACAGAAATATGCAATGAATGTATATAAAAAATTCAGGTAATTTATTAGCCATTAATATTCATTTGTGTCGTTTTGTGAAATCATATATTGTTATACTTCCTTTCGGATGGTGGTGTCACATCCTACAATAAACATTCATCAAGGTTTTTAATCTTTTATAATTCAACCAATAGTGTACTAAACTATAAAAAATGGCGCTGGACGAACGTTTCATGTAACGTTATTTGCTACATGCACCCTTCTCCTTTCACTTTGTGATTGTGCTTTTCGTCATGATTTTATCAAGTGACACAGTAACCATCATTCGTTATACTACAGCGGTAAATAGACCTCAATAATGCGGATGATAAAGTTTTTATTTCTACCATACTAGTATAGATGAAAATGTTGATGGTGAACCATTGTTAAGTTTAAAAAGTGTATTACGGGAAATTGGAGTACAACTCAAATACTATGCTCGGCACAATTTCAATTTGAAACAAACTGTGTAAGGCGTCTGCTAATTGTAACAACTAATTAAACCAACGTACTGCGTATAATTTTACTTTTTCTCATCGTTTTACAATACTGTTGTAGGCGTGTATTATGTATTTTCAGTTTTATTGTTAATATCAGTATATATTTATCTTCTCACTATTACAATGCAAAATATTCTTTTGTTAAACAAATGAAAGTGTTTCTACCTCTTTCAACAAATAAACCACGATTGTGTATGTGTGTATAGTGCAGTTCAATGGCAGGGAAACTAAATATATACCTGCAATACGTCAATAATTCGGATGTGGCCCGTCTTGTAAAACATATACAGACGTGCAATGTCAAGCTACGTATTGCATTACATTGTAAGCAAATAAATCGAAACTGAATTTGCCATTAGAAATAATGCCACTTCAATCAACAGTTATATATACTAGTACTAACTACTGGTTTGCAAGTAATAAATACAATTAGCGACTGTACCCGACCATTTCGAAATTCGAAGGTGGGTCAATTTGGAAATGCCAAAGAAATTCTATGAATGCTTGAATAGCAATACCAAAACTACTATCGCTACTTTACTGTTATTTATTAAAACTGCTACAAAAAAATACATAACGCTATTGTGAAATAGATATAAGAAAAAACTGTTTATTTCTATTTCACTTTACACAATAATTGTTGTCTTGTTGTTGCTAGTTAATTAAAAACAATCCTTAATAGTGTATGATTTTATTTAGAATTATTTTAAGCTTTTTTATGCATCTAATCTTTTATTGTATTTCTTAAATTTTGAATCGAAACTATTTTTTATAACTTGTAAAATATATCACGACGTGTTAAGGAGCAAAATTCAAACAACCGTCGTCACCTCTTTTAAATCATAATCATATATCTATGTTGCTGCTGAATGGCTACATATAGTGGATATTGTTTAAATGAAATTATTTTGAAAATGAATGTATTTAATGTATGTAGTCATAATCATAATCAGTACGACTCTTGGTGTGTATTTTGTTGTCACAGTCAAGTGTCAGAACATAATTATGTTTAAAATGGGTCTGAAATGTGTTATTTAAAACTACAACTCCAGAAAATATGATGTAATTTAATAAATTATGAATTTTCATGTCGTGTAATCCGTAACAAAAACAAATTTGATTTGCGTACACAAAAACATATACGTTATTAAATTTCAAATTATGTATATTAGCTCATCACATCGAACTGAATGGCGGACATGAGATATGAAATATTACCATTACTACTAGACGAGAGGTCGAATTTGTGGGATGAAAACAATAACCTCACCTGTAATTATCAAATTATCCGTTGTAATCAAATGAATGAACGATCTTTGTGTCTTGTAGGATTGAAGTATTTCCATATTTCCTTCTCTTAATATTATGACGACACGGTGTGAGCTTGACAAAAAGGTTGAAAATGAGGTTGACTGCAAATATTGTTAGATTCTAAATATTACATACTGCTACGTAAACAATTGTTATCATGATCATAATTTATATACATATTATGGTTATAATAATGATAATCCCATATTGATATATTTTTGTGATAAAAATACATTGGGCTCTGGACGATTAAAAATTATCAGAGGCCATTTCATATTATTATGATTGTGTATGAGAAATGAATGTAGATAAGCATGTTAAAATGTTATTTATATGCTATCAACAACATTTCTACATATATATCAAATAAAAATAACCAATTATAGATTAAGTAGGAACGAAAAGTTGAGAAGAGGAGCAGGAAATCAAAACAGAGAAAGAAAATAAACTAGTAAAATAAATCGACAAACAAATTAAAAAAATACATGATTATCAATTATTATTATTATGTTGTATATTATAGAGTAAAATATATTTAGATGTAAGAACCGAATTATTGACATGGTAAGAAATGTAGCAGTAGTGTATAGATTTTTTTATTATTAATATTCTAATGTCAACTTTATTGTTATAATTAAACTATTATAATCATCAGTGAAATTATCTCCATTATCGGCGGTAAAAACTGTCCAAAATTTTATGTGAACTTAACATGGATATTTGATCGAGCCGATGTTGGTTCAGGGTGTAACAGAGGTTATCACACAGTATCTTTAAATGTTTTAAATTAATTTTAAAGATTGGATTATTTACAAAAAACAGGAAACACAAAATATCAAACAATAAAACATACATAAAGCGTACACAAAAATTACAGGTCAAATAACAAGTGCGAAATTTGAATTCATTGAAACTTCTATATCTACATACATATTTATTGCAAGCTGCCAATAATGCAACTTACTTTATTTCATAAAGTTTAATTAAAAGTTGTATAGCATTTATTATTTGCTATAACTTTGAACCATGATGCATTCTTTGACAAATAAAAAGTCACTGTATAAATATTTCGCATTAACCTGCATCTGAATCATCTGAACCTATATTCTGAATCGTTCAACTCAGTGAAGTGGAGTTGGTTTTCTCCGGTTTGTCATCACCACACAAAAGGTCATGCAACTGCTTATTAAACGAGAGACTTGCATTTTGCACAGGTGCCTAATATCGATGATCTGCGTGACTTGATGAATAGACAGAAAATATTATGCAAAACAGTCCTCATCTAGGAATTCATTTGAATGAACCATGCCTTCATTTTCATAACCTTATTTCACAAAGGCATTCCTGTTCTCCAGTGGATAATCTCCACTCTCCCAAGAGTTTGAGAATTTACTAAAGCCCTGAAGTATTCAACATTATCCTATAGAAAAATAAAAGAACATATAAAGTGATTCGGTTGCAAGATAGTCATAAGAGTAACAAGTTTGTGGGGTGAGCGTGAAGTACTTACATATATTTTATGTATGTCATTGAAGTTAATTTTGCTTGCTTGCTGCTATGATAATAGTCAATAGTAGTGTTAGTTAACCTGGTTTTTGTGCCTTTAGTAAAAATGCAGTCTAGACTCTAGAGTCTTGTTTCTTTGTTATCGGTCTCACTAACGTAGCATAAGCTGGAAAGACAAACAAAAATCCATGTAGAACACCACGCTCTCTTTTGGCTGGTTGCACTGCTCTTTGGTGCGATATAGGAGACTAACTGATCTACTTTTTCACTTATCTTCCTTTCTTCGTAGCTTAAGCATCTTCATGAAGCATTGCAGTGGTTCTGTTGAAGGCAACAAATTAGTTTATTTATTGAGTAGTAATCTGATATTTGAAAACAATATTTGATCATTTTTTTCAAACAATTATCTAATATTTACTTCAATCAGAATAGCAATCGGGGTGTGGTCGTTCGTTTTGAAGTGAAGTTGCATTTGCACGGATATAGGCTACAGGAAAGTATTCCTACAACACTGTCCCTATGTGCAAATTTAAGCTTAGCAGCCAATTAAAGTAAAGTAAAGAAATCTGGGTTTTAGTTTTAAAATTGTGTTTTAAAAGTTTAATTTGTTGGCATTTTGTATATAATTTATGCAGGCAGATAGTAGAATAAGCTAGCGAAGTAATGGCTTGCGTAAATCCCAGCGGTACTGCCACAAAAAAGCGAGATACGGAACCTACCCACCTGAGTCCTAGGACGAGCTCGAATGAGTCCATTGAAATACCCTCAGATATGAATTGTAAGTTAGGAATAGTTACGATATTGCACAAGTTATTTCTGCTGTAATTAGATATTTGCTGTTTGATTTTAGCAATAAATTTAACTTATTTAAATCAGATTCTTCATCTGAGGATGAATCGACCTCGTCCGAAATGTCTTCGGTTGAGGAACACCGAAGGAAGAACTTGGAATGGCATGAGACCAGACAACTGGAGAATTTTAAAAAAGCTCAAGAGAGGAGAGCTCATGAGCAAGCAGAACGTATGTAATTACATTGGAATGGAAGCTGCTTCCAGCGAAGTGTTCTAGATTGACTTTTAGATTTAATTTAATACAAATGCATAAAATGGTGACTATTGTTGTGTTGTTTCAAGAAGTTCTGGAGCTGGAGAGTAACGCTAATCTTGATAAATACGGAACTAATGCATCGTTAGAATCTGACGACGACGACGATTCCAACATACCACAACATCCAAGTAAGTTTGTTACGTACATTCACATTAAAATTAGAGATTGTTTGTAGATTAAAACATTATTCATTATGTTTCATTTTAAGGGGTACCGAAACAGGTGGAGAGTAAGTTACTCAGTAGGATGTACGTACAACAATATTAAATGATTTTATTGATTAGTAGCTTCTAGTTTCTGATTGATTGAATGAAAAATTCTCATTGCTATTTTAAAGGAAACCATTTTCCGAATTCCCAAGAGAGCTGTTTAAGAAGCGGGTTCAACCTCAATGCAAGGCAACTACTGACCAACAAACCCTGAAGGATTCCGAATTTGTTGCAACTCCCAGCAATGAGACGCAACATGTACCCGAAGGCAAAACAGAGACTTTAGAAGTGAACAAGACAGCTTTTATGGAGGAGGAGAAGAAGAGGAAGAGTAGCCTCACTGAAAAAGTTGGTACTTCATCCAAAGCCACAATATCTTCAAGAAATCAGGACATGGTTGAAATTACCAGGGCTAGCAAAAGACCACGCGTACAGCTCCATGAGGACCCCGATGAATGCATTGGAACAACTGTTATGGATGCTAATGACGAATCCTTCACCGATAAGATATTGCTAACGTCAACTCCATATCCCAGTAAATCCACAAGGTTCTCTCTTACTACATGCATGAGTCCGGTAGCTCCCCATGATGATGATCATCCTTCTAGAAACTTGATCTATACACAAAAAGGAATAACCCCATCGAAGATTCCTGTTAGAGTAACAGCAGGCATATTGCCATATGAAATTACTGATCGTTCACAACCAGTCTTAAGTTCACCAAATCCAGTGGGAGCGGAGCGACCGGATTTAGGATCCTCAACTAGACTCCCCCAAAAACCACAGTCAAGCAAATCAAATGGACTTCGAGCTAAGGCCTTAGAAAAACATATTTCTGTACTCAAAATAAATAAGCAGACATCGAAGTCACTTACAGTAGCTACTGCTGATTCTGAAGAAGAACTAACACCATTTACACCACCAGTGAATAAACCAACAGACAGAATCCCAACTAGCTATCAAACATCCAAAAAGTCTGTTGCACCTGCACCATCACCGGCTACTAACCACCACATCAAGAGGTCCACACAGCAGTTCCCCAAAGTTCCAACAGAACCTACTGCTGAATCGGATTCAGAAGTGGAACCTCAGAAGCTTGCAAAATCAACAATATCTCGTGAAAACAGAGCGGCTGCTGGAACTCCTGCAGCTCAAATTCAACCAACATCAAACAAAGCCAGAAATGGGCCTGTAAATGTATCCCCTCAGACTCCATTGGTTCTTGTTGTTCGTGAGGATGATGACAATGAAGATAACTATGATGATGAATTAGGACCTACACCTCTAATTTCCAAAGCTTTAGGAAAATCCATAATGGAACTTAGGTCCACACAGCAGTCCCCCAAAGTTCCAACAGAACCTACTTCTGAATCTGATTCAGAAGTGGAACCTCAGAAGCTTGCAAAATCAACAACATCTCGGAAAAACAGAGCGGCTGCTGAAACTCCTGCAGCTCAAATTCAACCAACATCAAAGAGAGCCAGAAATGGGCCTGTAAATGTATCCCCTCAGACTCCATTGGTTCTTATTGTTCGTGAGGATGATGACAATGAAGAAAACTATGATAATGAATCAGGAGCTACACCTCTAATTCCCAGAGGCTCAGGAAAATCCATTAGGTCCACACAGCAGTCCCCCAAAGTTCCAATGGAACCGTCAAAGTCAAGAAAGCCAGAGAAGTCTGTACCTCGTTACAGTTCTCCTCTATCACATTCGAATGACGACGAGTCTGAACAGGAAGAGCCTCAACCTTCCTCCAGTCGGCGAATTCCAAATCATGAGATCCGTTTAGGCAGTCAATTAGTACCTCCTTCTACTTCTAATAAAAAAAAAACTTTGAAAAACCAGGAAGTTCCTGTTTCGTTATCGCAAGCTGGACGTTTAACAGAACATGCAGGCCCTTCAACAAGTTCCCAATCGCTTTCCCAACAATCAATTAGGTCACGTAGCAGTGGTCGCCGTTCAACTTTTGCAGTTGCTCGTGCTACTTCCAGTAGCTCGAGGGGACCTGCCAAAACCGCTGCCGCCAGCAACCCTCCCAGGCGAGAAAAAACACCTGAGCGATATGTGGGCAATGACGTATTCGGTAACTATCATATTTTGAAAGATAAGGATTTTACCAAAATTCTAAGTCAAGAGAAGCCAAATCATAGACTTGATGAAGAGCAAGTTAAACAATTGGCGGTGAGAGTGAATCATTTCTTAGAAGACTTCTTAACGCATCACTGCGAAGAATCCCCACAACCGTATGGATTCATTACGTTCCAGAACTTGAAAACTGCGATGGAAGAGCAGTGCTTATTGGAAGAAAATGCGACCACAGATGATTTACTGCAAGAAATGAAAAAATCGTTAAGCAAGGAGGATTGGAAACGATCGGAAGGTATACTTTATCCATCAAGGCATTCCACCAGCAAGGAAGATACTGAGGTCTACTTGTTCAAATGAAATCGATGATATTCTTTTAATTTTGCGACGAAACTCTACAATTAAATTTTTTTTAAATTATGCGTTTCTTTTTACTTTTAAAATCACCATTATAGACATTGATTATTTTACCAAAACGTGAACTAATTTTAAGTATTTTTAATTGATGTAACTTAATTTTTCTCATTTAATTTTTGTTAGGTAATAATATTAAAATATGTACAAATCGCTAACCTAACTCATTTTTCCGAACAAATATAGATTATAATTTCACCAAAATTTGCAGTACAAATAAAAAACATTCCTGTCGACATAAATTTCAATTATATCATGAATTTTTGTTCCTTTTAATAAGTGTTGTTCAGAAATTTTGGATGCTTCATTCGTACATTAAGAAGTTACCACTACCCGGTGATATCTTTATGCAGTTGTAACTTTCTACTTTAGCTTACATTCACAAATCTTTATTCCATTTAAACCATTACTTTGTATAATTATCATATACATATATACATATACATTTGGCCATATATTTTATCATTACACGAAATGAGAAATAATTTTCATTATAAACACATGTCATTTTTATAGAATTAATGTATAAGATTTACAGCAAAGATAATAGTGTTTAGTAGTTTACGTACGGAATGGCTGTGTATTTTAATTCCTATAGCTATTTGAAAAATTAAATTAATTACAGCAGTATAAGAAAAACTCTTTATTTTATATTTTAGCATAAGTAATTTGTATTAGCCGCTAAATTTTGTTGAAGGGTACATACCGCATTACATTTTTTTCTATATGAAGTATAATTATTACTAGTTCTTAGTTCCTTAGAAACGCACTAAAATATGCTCGTCAATTGATCAGATCCGACATGGATCCATTGAAAACGTAACGTTCGTAGATGGATTATTCCGTGATGCATGTGAATTTGACGGATTTCCATGCACATGTGGCGACGATGTCACAGGAACTAACAAGAAACCTATATTTCCAACAAAAAATATATTAAGATGTTTAGACCCAGTTTTCATATATTATGTAATATACAATATGTGTGCTGAAATTTACCTTTGGTGTTTTCGGTACTGCTTAAACGGACATGACTCTCTTGCATAGTAGTGTCGAATGGGACATTTGGCCCGCCATCACCACTCTCTGCACACGCAGCATCAGTGGAGGCTGTGCTTGCACTACTTCCACTGGAAATCGGAGCAGGGGCTCCATTGTCCACAAACACGGGAAAGGAGTCGGATTTGTGATGATGGTGCGTTGGATGCAGTGAGAGGCTAACCCCAACTGGTGCTGGTTTCAAGAGCGGATGTTGTTGCGATGCCGCTACTGCAGCATGCACTTGGTGTAAAAGACTGAAGTGTGAGGCGGGAGGGTGCTGGTGAGTTGGACGATGCTCCTCATTTCCGTTGTTATCCGCTCCTGCACTTATAAAATGGGATTGTGCTTTCGCCTGCTGTTTGCTTAAACTTGCGTTTACGGACCCATTATTGTTCCCAGTAGTTTTCAAGGATGGCAGATCGCTAATTAGTCGACTGTTGTCAACACCTCCACCGTTCCTTTCTTTGGCGTCATTATTATTGTAACGGGACGATGTTACGAACTCTTTGTCGTGGTGACGGCTACTACTGCTTGCTTTTTTATTCCCCCCACGCACTATGTCTACTGATGAATCTCCACCTCCACTTTCCCTATTACTTCCGGTATTTCCTCCACCACCACTATCCTTCGCTCTGGCCTCCATTTGTGCCTTTTTGCTTCGTTTCCATTTCATTCGCCGATTTTGAAACCAAATCTTCACCTGAGAGTCAAAAAGTCAAACACATATTGGTTAAATAAGCTATATCCTGTCATGTTGCATAATGTAGCTCTTATTCCCATAAAATATTGCTTTATTCTTATTATTACACATTTTTACTCAACATACCTGTGTTTCTGTTAGCATTAACGACGTTGCCACCTCAAATCTCTTTGGACGAGATAAATACTTGTTTTGTCGAAATTGTCTCTCTAATTCTAGCAACTGTTGTGATGTGAACGCTGTTCGTGGTCGTCTTGTTTTCCCCAAAAGTGCTGCCGATGGGCCGCCTGAAATAACAAAATAAAATGTCATGATTATTTTTTGGTCAAAGTATTATTATGAAACTTATATACAATAAATAGCATATACCATTATATTTCAAATTCAATTAACACGGGATCCTTTAAATTCATACTTTAATTAGAAGTTCATTGCATTGGTAATTCATACTCACGATTACACGAAAACGAAGTGTAAAGAATTGTGTCTGAGAAACGTGATTTCATAGCCTCATTGGAGAAACTTGGTAAAAGTAATTTGATCAAAATCTTCTCTATTATGATTTTATGATAGACCCACTTTTCACCCCTTCATTTTATCATCTTTAAGAGTAAAGTTGCAAACATTCTACCTCAGTTTATACTTTCTACTGTACTACCACCAAAGTCAGTTACTCTTAAGCTAGTGCACAGTTACCCAACCCACAAGTAAGCTATCTGATTATTTATTTTAGTACCCAGTAAAAAGTTACTTTGGCACATTGGAGCAATATTCTGTAAACAAAATCCGAAAAAATCGAGTGATTCACAAACTTCTTGAAAAAGTTTGTCAGAATCAAGTAGGTGCAAACAAATGTGCTACATTCACACTGCAACAAAGTTATGATGGTAAAATTTGGCAGTATCGTCACTAACCAATAATCTAGCTAAAATAATGTTATCATCCGCATCTTCAAACTTAAAAACATACGTACCTAAATATTATGTTATAGAATCTCATGTGCACCACCGTAGTTAAAAGGGGCTATTCAACACTTTTTATAGACTTTCACTTTGTACTTTCTTTGTTAAGTCCATTCAATTTTTTACAGCATAAAGAATAATGTAGCGTAGTATTCATTAGCGGTAGCGGTAGGTTCGAAAATGGATATATTTAAATTTCAATATGAAGTTTTAAAAAAATACTGTTTTATGAAGATATTTTCAATTTGTTTTTGTGTTACTTCTTTACAACAACATTACAAATAAAATGGTTCTTAGGAGTTAGATGCATCCATCCGTTCCTAAGATTTTTGTTTTTCTGTTTAACTTTCGAACAACACCGTAGCAAAATCACAACTAACACCAAATACGCAGATATGTATCTTTGGTCTCTTCGTTCACCGCATTTCTACCTCTGTTACTTTTCACAGTCTTTCCCATAATTTATGATTTCCCCTGGAAGAGCAGAATAATGTTTTGCTGAAATCGACATGGTAAATGGATCCTCAGAGACAGCGCAAGAAACTTCTTGAGAAAACACCCCAAAGAAACTGTTAAAACAGCAAACGGTTGGTGGTGGATGATTCCCGGTTGAAGCTGATTCCGGATTACATGTTAGCAATCTGACCATGCACATTTTTATATTTTACTCGCCTCCATAGCAAAAGAAACAAACAAAATATATGTAGATATTTATTACACATAAAAACAAAACAGAGAGACTCCAGATGGAGAATGGAGTCATTTGTACTTAATGAATAATTTTCATCGTTGAGATCATCTTCAAAAAGTTAACTCATTGTTACGCATTCAATGCCTTTGGACAGGTTACACAAAATTTCGTACAAGTCGGACGGGAAAATGAATTTACTAAGCAACCAAGCAAGATAACATTGCATTACTTCATTTATAGCGGCGTATATCAAATTTTCACAAAGTTTAATATTTCTCTAATGAATTCAAACGGAGCCACCAAAAATGATAATAATAAAAATAATATCGATGCGTCTGCGTCTCCTGAAATCAAAGTTTGCATATATGTTTTGAATCGTAATCATAATCATGATCATCATCCCCACATAGCAAAAAGTAGGTCCGACGTACATTAATGCATACCATGGTAGATAGGTACTTGGTATGTATGAGTGCAGAAGGAACTGTAGTAATAACTTTATATTCATTCATTCATCATCGTTTACTGATTTTGTATGTAGGAAGGGGAACGGATGCATTACGCGACCGTTTGAGGATCATTGGCATTATGCAATGTAGACGAACGAGCTTCCAAGAATTTTGATGAGTCCCTCATGTTTACACATGTAATAAATTATTCAGAAAGAGGAGGAAAGATGAGGAGATGGAAAATAAGTTGCACTGATGTGATGACAGCAGCGACGAGAACAACGAGCAGACAAGTAGGCATAGAGTTGTGTGTGTGGTGGGGTTGAAGTAAACAGCATTACCCTTCCACTTTTTCCTTCTGGCTTTCTCTTTACAAATTTCACTAACGGTGCTTGCTGGTGGCTGTGGTGATGGTGATGATCTTGTTGATGACATGGCATGCTTATTCTAACTTTGTAAGTCTTTTTCATCCCTGAATAAATTTTATGTACATCATCAGTAGATTATTAGCTTTCTTGTAGCTTATAACATGTGCGCAAATAAACGCTCACCATGCTGCATTACATGCCATACGCCAGGTCTCTGGATCATTCGGTTTTCCAATGACAGAAGGGTAAATTGGGTTGGTCCCCATACAAATCCACCGACACAACCTTACTTGAATTCAAACCGGATCCAAAATGCTCTATGGATGGAGATGTATTATCAACATGATCCACTTCCTAATCAGCCTTATGTACATATAAAATCATTGTAAAATGTACATAAATACACCACATCAACATCAGTACATCTTAACTCCATCAAAAAATGAGTTCAAGTCTTCGTATTTGGATTAGAAAATAAGGCGACCAAGATGTCAGAAAATTTTGATGATTACAATCTTTGTATTTTACATTCAATTCTCTCTCCCTCATTTAAGATTGAGCGCACGTAAACGTACTACTTGTAAAACAAAACAGACCTTCTTTATTCTCTTTTTTTTCTGAAACAGGAAAATGTTTTTCATATTATAAGTATTATTTACTTTTACTTAATCACATCATTACTTTTGTAATATATTTTGTTATTTCCTTGAATATTTTGGTATAAAAGAGATTCATATCTCATACATTTTTGGTGGACAGTTGCCTCATTTTGAATGCCAAAAATGTGTGAAATGTAAGCTTGTTGGCTCATGGTGGAATGTATACTTAGCATAACATGTTTTTGTGTTTTTGTGTCCGCATGAAAATTCCTTTAGTTGCTGAAGTAAAATGTCAAGAGAAATTACAGCTTATTTATACTACAACCTCTACTCATAATTACTCAACATTATTTAGCATGTCCACAAAATTCTTGTCTCAACAAATTTTTACAAGCTACTTGCAAATGCGGTTATTTACGCTGGATAATAATATGCATGTTTTGAAGTTGCATGTACGTGACATGCATATATTTCGCTGTAATCCGAGTTATAAAAACAGTCACTTTCAGAAATTACAAGATTTCTTGGAAAAGCTACATCAAATATATTGGATATCATATCACAGACTGTGATTCACAGTAGCAAAAGTTACAATACATTTAAAAAAATTCATGAAAATGAATTCGTGAGCAGAAAGTATCTGGTAGAGTTACATTGAAATTATTGCACTGTCCAAGAGTGAGATTTGTTTTACGAAAGAACACCAAACTTTTTATTTAAAGTTTAACAGTATTTTTACATATGAGTAAAAATGAATACAGGGGCGTGTTTACAAAACATTCTCTCCCGAACCAACAAAATAAGTCCTTGTGTTTACTCCCTGTTTATTTGCTGACAAATTACCATGTCAAATATCCTCCAGTCTTAGGAAACTTTCGCGTGTACTATGTATACATATACAAATATATACGTTCTCAAAAGTGAAAAGCTTTATACAGCAGATACACTGAAACTGTTCGCTATCTACATATTTACCATATTATATATAATATCTCTTTCTCTCTTTCTCTTCGTTTTTATCAAGAATAAAAAGCCTCTTTAACACATTTATTATTCATTAAGGCTGTGTAATGGAAGTAATTAGAGGTACATCAACTTCTCCTTTTCCACTTTTCAACTCACCGTATAATTCAAAGCAGGAATGTACTTAAAATAAAACAGAATGTTGGCTACCTCACTAACTATTTTGCACCTACATACCTACGCGCGCATGTATGTGTGCGAATCGTAGTGTTGTTGCTTCGAAAAAGGATGGTCGTCGGCAAGTGTATAGTACATGCAGCATTTCAATACATTTTCTCTCTTTATTGTGCAGTGCGCTGAAAAGGATCTTAAGTTAGTTGCTAAAGCTCTTTTCTCGCATTATATGACTTTTATGTGTATGTATATACATACATACATAGCTAGTATACCAACATAACATTAATATTGTGAGCAGTAGCAGCTAAAAAAGGACATGTACCCCTGGATACATATTACATACATTTGGTATGTAATGTGAGAGGCGTGGAAGACGATGAGAGCAAGTACAGGGAATGCACAACGATGATGATGATGATGATGATTATGTGACTAGAAGAAGCAATCACAGGCTCCACATTTAATCAACGAGCTATTTGCTTTTGTTACATTTCGCTCTCCTTTATTCCATCTTCATCCGCCAACAATATATACATATTATACACACAGAAAACTGGTAGGACTTTTTGATTCTTTATTCTTCCCTGCCTTCTTGGAAGGAAAGATGTTTTCACTATTGCTCCATTCGCCACACACACACGACTTACAGTTTACTCTTCAGCTCAGCCGATGAGACATGATGCAAGCACAAAACTGGTATAAGGAGAATGTCAGCAAAAATGCAGAGGAAGAGAGAAAACGCTACGACAAAAATAGCTACTTTCTACTACAATCGTCATAATATTATAGTCAACATAATGATGGGGAAACTAACTTGATGATCATTCCTATAAATGTACGTAACGATTTTCTTTCGACTGTATCTTTACAAAAGGAAAGACACATTAAATGAACTTTGAGTGTAGTAAAATGACTACTACTACTGCTAACCGGCTCTATAATATCCAACATTTTTTTGTGCGGGAGTCTACTATTATTGCTTTTATTTGTTATAAATGTGAGTGGAGTAAAACCAAAGAAACAGAGAGAGAGAGAGAGAGAGAGTCGGAGAAAACCATCCAAATGATATATTTGTGATGAGAAAGGGATATTTATTTTAGTGAGTTTGCTAAGTTATAATACGGAGCAAAAAAAGTAACAATAAATACATGTTACTAACGACGACGGAGACCAAGCCAATAGCAAAACTATGAACCATCTTATTATACGCCATGATGACTGCTGTTTGCCGAGGCAAGCCAAAGAGAAACGAAAATGTCTCGGGCAATAAGACAGAAAATTTAGAAGGAAATAGGAAGAAAAGCGACGGACGAGTAAAGTTTCTTTCTAATTTTATCTGCTAATCTACGGCGTACATATACACTGTCCTTCTTATACTTGCTAAGACTATGACGACCTCATGAACATTTATTCCATTCACTACGCGACAAGAACTACGACTATGGGATAACGGGATGATGCTTTATTTCTGGTGATAATAGGCACTTACGGATATATTAAGTAACTCAGTCAACTAAATGGTCCCTATATCCGTGTAATTGGTTCAGTATACACTACTACTACTACTACTACTACTACCGCACATCACCAAAAGGAACATAGTAAGAGGAACCATAGTGCATGGAGAAAAAAAAAGATTTTGCTTTTCTACAAGGCTTTTTCTACATTCCTTTGTAAACCTAAATTTACTTGCATTATACCAAGTATCGAGCATATATTTACGCAGTGGTTTATATATACAGCTCTGTTTGTCCGTTCATCTGATAAGAAATTTAGTGTGTTCGCTTGCACCTTCACTTTTGGCTAAAATTGAAAGGAGTTACAGAATATAAAGCATTAGCTCCAATTGAGGGTACCAAGCAAATGCCGACGATTTAAGTAGGTATTCAAAATATTGTCTTTGAAAACTTTCTTAATAGTTAATATTTGTCGCGCTACTTCTTTCGCAACCTCTTTAACGAGCTTGGCATTATCATCTAAAAGATGTGGTATCTCTCGTAGATTCAGCAAATAAACCACTGTTCTTAAAACTCTGTACTGATGACTTTTGGTCGTTTGCTTCCACTACTGCTTCAGTCATGTTTTTTTTTCTTTCTTCCCTCCTTTGTTTCCTATTATTATTCCCTCTTGGTGAAATAAGTGTGGTGTCTCTCTGGACGCTTTTTGTGCATGTACTAGCTAGCTGTGTGTGTGTGTGTGTAGTGTGTGCAGACAAAAGCTCTTCTTCTCCCTGATTCCTAATCAGTGAATCTAATTAAGTTCCGACGGATATGTTTTCAGACTTGACTCATAAGATTTGTCTTGAGTCGTTGTAGTGATCCTTGTTTAATTTTGATTAGTTCTGACTCCTACTTTCTTTCCTTTTGTTGCTTTACTTCATTTGTTGGTCATATTATTATTACTATCTATATACTTTACTCTCACTTTCTCACTTGAATATAAGTCAATATGCGTTAGACGGAGCAGTCTTTCCTTCGCTCTTCTCCGTTTTATTTATTTGACAAGTCAAGTGATAATAACCACTTTTGCTGAAATGCCTGATAGTTCAAGCAAAGTATCCATACAATATACAAATGCTCTTATATATAAATCATGTAATGAAATCAACTGTTACCGCAATGTGCCATAATTCCATCCTACATATTTCCATATATCAGAACAGAGTCTTCTACGCCGTATTTATAAAGTTAATTTTCTAAATCAAATACCAAAATAAAGGCATTCTTGTTTTCTTTTAAATTAGGATTTTCACATGTGTTGAATACTAAATTTGTACAGCTGAAAATATGACAAAAATGGATATTTATTTAAAAACTTGTACTTTTCTCTTTTACTGTTGACCAATTATAATATGCACACAATTATGTTTGTGTGACTGCAATCATATGAAATATTGAAAATTACATTGTTATCTAAATCCCACTGGTTAAATTATCTCCATATTTTTATATACTCATTTGATTTTTTTTTAATTCCACGTGGCTGCTGTTTGGAATTTTGTGTCTTTATAACCCTACTTACATATTAGACGTTATATTTATTTTTTATTCTTTTTCAGTAATTTTTTTGTATTTTTTATTCTACTAATTTAGCTTAATGATACAAATGTTTATTATGAATAAATAAATTGAACTTGCCTACCTATTTTTAAAACGCAATACTTCCATTTTGTGTACATGGAAAATGCAAGGAAAAATTATATTCCGTTTAAAAAAAAATCATTTCAATATTATCTACGTATTTACAGGTCAAATAGTTTGAATTTTTAACTTTCTGGATTTTTGTTTGCATACATATCTCGGTACATGGTACAATATAATGTATTAGAGCAGCGTTGCGCCCTTTTCTTAATAATTAATGCGCGTAGCCTAAAGTATGTAAAGCGAAATAGATTTAAGAATAATAGAATATGTATACAAACATAATATAATATTCAAATTTTATTGAAAACTTGAAGAGAGGATGAAGAGCACAAATATATGCGGCTCCGCAGTTCATTTCATTGTACCTCTGCTACCTTTTGATTTTATTTCTTTTGCAATTATAATTTGTTTTTCAATAACACTTTGTCTTTCTCTTTGCATTTAATATTTTTCTATTAAATGAATGTTCATAACTTGCGTATATGAACGAAATTTAGATATTGTCATCCCAAGTGTAAATTATTATGTAAAATTGTCCGTATAAAATACATACATTTTGTATTTTTTTTTGATTTAATAAAAATCCAGATCCGACAAAAGTACTAGGCAGCCTGCTTTGGGGTAATTATTCAAAAGAACAGTAGCAAAAAAATTATTTAAGTGATAAATTATTAATTAAAACTGACTTTTGTTGCATGCATTAATTCTTTAAACTTAATTTTAAAGCTGTAAGGAGTGTTGAAGCACTGATAAACACCTTAAAATGTAAATATTATAGTAATATTATGTGATCAAACTGGATGAGTAATCACACTATTGTGAGCTTAAATAGTACCAACAAAAAAATTCTATTACCTCTACTCAAGAGAGTAAGAACGGTGTGGGGTTAAGGACATGCTGTATGTACTAATTGTGTATCAAGTTTGATTTAAATCGGTTAAAGTATGTACACCGGAGACAGTTTTTTGTGTGGTTTTCATCTTTTCTACTGCTGGGTGTACGCTGTAGGGTTAAAAGTATGACTCATTAAGGTCTTTCGTTGTATGATGCAACTTTTATTGTAAGTGATAATGGTAATTGGTAATGAGATTAGCTTTTCGACCCCAGAGTTTACCCCGGGGTAAAAACAGTAATAGGTCTTTTCCTAAGGTACTTAAGTGTCGAGTTTAAGGAAACAGGTTGAACGGTAGCAATTGAAACATGATAGCACATATTGAATACCTATTTTGAATAATGATCCGCTTATTAATATCCCTAAACAGATTATCTAAACCTGTCATTGTTGTACATACCTACTCTTATTTTTGTTTCAGTTTGAAATGGATACGGGGCAAAAGAAGCGGTACAAAGGGGGCCCCATTTATATTACGGTCAAACGCAGGAATCTTCTGCGCATACTCTAGTAGTTGTATTGAGTTTCCGGAGCTCCTCCGATAACTTGTGCAAATTAAACTATTTGAAAGGTATCAAGTAAAGAGAAAAAGGATACAGACAACTTAAAGGCAAAGGTAGCCTTTCCACTACCATGAAGTCCCAAACTCCCAAAACTGTTACTGTGGGTATGAATACTGGTAAGCCAACAATGATAAATAAAATCATGGAGAATGCCTGTGATTAAAATTTCTACATTATAAAGTTGGCTAAAAAGGTGATGCTGGTGTTATTGTTCTAACAGATATAATCAATTGTTCCGACGATGGTGCAATCGCATCCACAAGTGAGGACTTAAATACGAGAACCTTTACTGGTCCTGTCGTCAGCTCGTTGAAATACAGAATCTCGATCCGGATCAAGAAAACATTCCAATTTCCATTGTTACTCCGAGAACAACATAATGCTCAACAACATTCTGTAACTTTTGTACTTGGAAAGGAGTGATCTGCAAATATTATATTGTATATTGTTCAAGAAGTTTAAAAAAAAACTATGAAGCATATGAAAACAAAAGCCCAAGCACACAGACAATTTTTTTTAAACTGCTATCAATTTACCCCAATATATAACCATGCTTGCAAATTCCTTTCTCTACAGCGGCTTCATCGGTTAAGACCAAGACACCATATAATTAATAATAATTATTCAATCGAGTGCGATGGCATTAAGGTAGATTCAGAATTTAAAGTGTATGGGGCATTAGGAGAAATTACATTAAGATTTTCATTTTTATACGTAACACATTGAAATTCCAGCCATCTCACATATGTCTAGTTTTTGTTGACAACCATAAATGAAGTTAAGCATCAATTCATAACAAGACATTCCTTCCAAAACATATGTGTATACCCAATAGAATTTTTTTTTATGCATACGTAATAATAAGCGTAAAATCTAATGTCTTCCATCGCTAGAGATGGAGACATTAACTAACGCTAATTGGATTTAAAGAAATCAAAAACTTGTGGATCGATCGTTTCATCACAAATTTTTATCAATTTAAATGATCACCAACAGCCACTTGCGTGAAAGAAATGTGTTTTTTTTGTACTTTCAGAAATTTTAATCAATGAAAGTTTACTGAGCTCGTCAACTGCTAAAGGAAAAAGGCACACACAAAATGCATCATTTTAGGATCAAGTGAATAAATAGAAAAAATGTGATGACCTTCCTTACATTAAAAACTTTTAAGTCTGTCATCATCATTATTCTAGTCCTAATCACCTAGAAAGGTTTTACGTTGAAAATTGTTATTCCGTGTCTATCTGCGGATTACAACAAGGGAAGAATATGAGCGGGTGTACTACCAGAAGCAGCAGCATAACGACAACTACTTCTGGTATAATACGTATGTATACACTGCTTTCTGACAGTTTGTGTACATTGTGAGGGATTCCCGAGAAAAAAGAGCAATTTGGCCAACAGTTTGTCAAAATGATTGGTTCTTGGAGAGCTCTCAGTCGTCGTTGAAAACGTGGCAACTCCAACCATTATCATCCAACTTACACACAATTCATTATGTTATTCTCATGCTAATTTAATCAAGAATGAAAGTCTCTCGACAACAATTTCCTCCGTATTTCTAGCCACTCACAAAGTCACTCTCTCGGTAAAAGTGAGTGGAACTGTTGTTAGCTTCTTGCTTACCCCTTGTGCCTATATCTACCATGTAATATTTGCCAAGCAAAAGCTAACACGCACTACTACACTACTTGTTTCATCTATTTCCTTGCTTTCTACGCTTTGCACTCACGGACCCACTCGTTTGACTTGACTTAACGCATATATCTGTACATATACAGGCATATATTGCCCCTCTCTCACCACTTCACCAATGTCGGTTAGATGCTCAAAAGGTACGATGTATTTAATTCAAAGTGCTCCCTGTTCGTTATATTACGCTTTTATCCGCGGAAATGTAAAGTTGAGTAGAGTCATTCCTTGAGCTAATCATGGTGATGATTTCGTCAGGATGATACTTAAACACCGACCACGTATAAATGACATTATCATTAATATTATTACAATTATTCGGAAGGAAAAGTATATTCCGGGCTGCTACAGTGGGTATGGCTTGTTGTTGCTTTCAAATGGTAGTAGACATCTACAAACAATCCCATTACTGACAAATTGCAATTGAAAGTGCGGAAACGAAGCGGAGAACAAAATTTATATCTTTGATACACAACAGGGGTACGTTTTTTTAATGTTTCGACTGGCTAACCCGAGGTGAAAAAGAGTATCCACCAAAATACCCAATTTTCTTGCAATACAACTAATTAGGCGACAGTATAGTTTTTAGCTGCTTTTCTCCTATATGTACATGCACATTGTTGATAAAGTGTTTCAGAAGATAAAATATACAGAGATAAATTGGTGTTATATGCAACGAAAATAGTATGCACCTATATTAAAAATATTCCTATGCCTGTTTCCCACATACTTTTCTGCTCTTTCTGATGAGCTAGCTTTAATGCCATAGCACAATGGTGGCGATGATTACAGAAAGAATACGGGAACGATGGCCAAGTTTTTTTGTTTGGTTTAGTTATATTTATTCACCGACACACACCCACATGGTGTCACAATTGCGCTTTTTCTCCTCCCGTCGTGCGTGATGACTCTGTCGCGTAGTTTTTTTTTTGCCTTGAACCAAATGTTACGGTAGAGTTGATACAGAAAAAGTTGTCCCTTGTTTTCACATCGGTTTTCCAAATAAAACGTTATTGAATGAGAATGTTCTTTGAAATGTGTAAATACAGCGTGCGATCTACAACACATACCTTTCGTTCAACTTTTAAACGTACTGACGGAAAATGTTAATGTGATTCATAACTACATTAAGCTGTAAAAATTATATTTGTTAAATATTACGGAGTAATTTGAACGCGAGTAGTTTTTATCAAATGTAATTTCTACGGGTACTCTTGACTTCAAAGTGCTTTCACAAAGACACATGATTAACTTACTTTTCCCGTCACATTTTTATCTTTCATCTTCCATGGTTCCGAACAACTGAGGAATATGAATAAATAATAAAATATCCCAATGCTACAAGAAAATATTGCCTAGAGTTTTCAATAAAAAACCTGAAAGGTGATGGGATATGGGCATGCGAAGATTGGGTAAAAAATAATTAGAGAAAACCAATCATTTAACCAAGGTACATATTGGCTTGAGATTTTAGGAAATTTGATTAAATTATGCAAGGAGAATGTAACGGCTAGACAGACTAGCTTGGTTTTTTTCACATAGCAATCTTTAATAAACATTAAATATAGAATAGGTAGTTTATGTGTGCATAGTGCATGCTAACACAAGCCAGAATTAATCCTCTAGGATACAAAACGAAGGGAAATTGGATGCTGATGATAATCGTTATGATGATCATCATCATCTCAACAAGATGAAAACAAGATATGGTTTGACTCTCGGAAAAGCTGTGTTTCACTAGTGGTAACAGCTCAGCAAAAGGAACATAATATACGGTCATTGCAACAGTAGCAGGGTTGTTGATGAAGAGGAAAAGGAGAGGCGAGAGTAACTGGATTTATAAAAATAAAGCGAGTTGATGAATAGATGGGAAACCGACTGTGTAATTGCCTAATGACATGCACCACAGGGGACCAACCAACCAGCCATATAATAGGAAGCTTTCAAGAGATGGGATGGGAATAATCATAATAAAAACAACCGGCACAGCAGAAGCACTGAGAGGCAAGAAGGGAAAAAATACGAAAAGGAGATTAAGAGCGACAGGGAGATTCCATGAATTAGGGAGAAATTTTTTTTTAAACAGTTGTAAGTACTTAGCAGAGAAGTGCTACTAATATTTATTACTATTACGGAGCTGTGCAACAGAGTAGTAATCTCTTGCAAAAATTGTCTGCGTGTGTGTGTCCCCGCACGATAACTTCAAAACGGCATTAGATGCCTATAGGTTTTCACTCACCCTGTTCATCCCCCCGGGGGAGTTACGGTGGAAACTTTATTTTTTTTAAACCTTTAACCTATGGCAAGTAGCACATCATTTGAAAGCTATTGACAAGTAATGAGTGAAACTGGTGTTACTTTGAATCCACATTGCAGGTGCTTGTGTGCAGGTGATTGAATATATTTTTATTTCCTAAATGACTTATAGCAAGTGACATAGCATTTGAAAGCTCTTATGGAAGGAAACATGTGTTTCAAACATGCGCCAACTCACAGCTACGTATTTACATATCTTACAGCTTTATTTGTTTGAGCTAATTTGAATGTTATTGAAATACATTCGGCAAAAATGGATGTCCATCAGCTATGATTGTTTTCTTGCTAATTATAAGATGACTTTATACCAATTGGTTTGATTCGAGTGATCGCCTGAAATGTCCCTGACCCCAAACCTATAGTTAAGTCAACTAATAGTTAATTCACAATTCAACTTTAACTCCAAATTGGATAAAGACTGCTTAACGCAAGAATATTTTCATGAGACGGACAGACAAATGTGTCTAGCTCATTATTTTTGAAGATGCGTAATAAAGAAAAATGAATAGAAACTTTCTATTAGAAACAAATATGAATAAAAAAGGAAGCTCCTAACTGTACATCGACAAACATTTAAACATTTCACTATCGTTTATTTTTGACAAATCTCAATCAAGTCGGTTTTGTTTCTCTGTGCAGTTACATACGTATATGAGTTCATGTATATACATGCATACATAGAAATTCATGAAAAGTTGGAATTTTCATATAAATATTTTTATCATTTTAAAAAAAACGTTATTTACCTAAACTTTCGTAGAAGATTTCCATGAACGAATATTTGATTTAATTTACACATTAAAATCTGAAACTTTGTTGTTGCGAACTTTTTATTTTTTTTAGAACTCATTAGTAAATTGCTAAAAGTCATGAAAAGGGGGTTTTCGTCTTGGAGTTTTTTCTCTCGGCCAACGTGTAATAATAAATACTGCCAGTTATATAGAGTATTAAAGCCACATTTTTATAAAAGACAAAAATTTCATTTCGATACTCCAGAACTGCTGTACCATTTTGAACTTTGACTCAAAAATATGGATATATAGTGCGATAGTGCGTAAATTTTCAAATATTTTTTGCACACATGGTATTTTATATACCGTTGCTATGCAACACACTACCATGAAAGCTAGCTAACTCTGAAATCACTATAATAATAATAATAATAATACTTTATTCAAGTGGTAATCGGAGTTAAGTGTCATGTCGCTAAGAACAAATTACTGTCAATAAATTAAACTTATATTAAACGTATTGTACACTGACAATGCACTTTAATGCATCCATTTGCATTTTATTGAGTTATACTCCAGTTTGTCCTGCTCCCACTGGCGGTGTTGCTTGCTTCCATTGAAGCCACAGTAAAAAAATATTTTCCCCAAAACCATAAAACAGCATGGGTCCGGCATTATTATTTGTCACTAACACGCAAACAAAAAGGATCAGCAAAAAAGTGGCATGGTGTGAAAAGAAAACGGCAACAATGCTCAAAAAATAACAGCCTCAGAATCCCATATCACTATTATCATTATTATATTTGATATACCACCTGGCTACTTTTTACTTTAATTTATGAGAAATATTAATGCATACATTACCGTTTTAATGTTCTTATTTATTAAGTATATTTGTACTTGCTAACAGATGCACTTCGAAAAAAAAACTTTTTCCCCCAATTTGCATCTTGGTATCAAAATTAACCATCTAATAAAATCCATAATATTTAAACTGACGACGGTATGTAAAAGTAAGTGATGGGTAAGTAAAAGAGAAAAAAATATTATGTTCAAAAGTCACAATTGAATGCAAGCAGATATGGAAAAGTTTTTTCATCAAAAATTATCCTCATAATAATAAATTAAACAAGTAGTTAGATGACAAAATGCTACTCATCAAGCACTGCTATTACACGAATATATTTACATATACATACATGCGTGCATTCCGGCTACAAACAAGTAGGGTCAATAAATCAACGGAATTATTGCCTTTTGCAGAAGATCAAATAAAATATATTATATGAGATAATGACCATTATTAGGAGGATTGAGTAGCCAATTTTTTTTCTTCTCGCTGGTGGATTTATAACATGCTGATTGTTCACTTCAAAGGGATTTAGAAAGCTTTATACACACACATTTCCAGTTATTTAATGTGCCACTTGATTTTGTACAAAAAGTGAAATTTCCCTGTCGTTACTGTACTAAAGACATAAAAATGCAATGTATGCAGACATACATAAATGAAAATTCTACTTACTGGTACTCAAATTTATGTAAAAAATATTTATTTAATGTAGCGTTATGTAACGTCGTAGCTGCATGTTGAAGGTAGTATCATAACAATTATATAAATCTCACAAAAATTTCAGTAATAACCAGAAAGGGTTTTTTAAAACAAGTTTTACATATTTTGCGGGAAAGTGACAGTTGCGTAACTAAGCAATTTAAAGTCACAAACCAAAATATGGGTATGTTTGCGCAAGCATGCATAATATATAAACGTGCAAAATATTTCGTGTTCAAACCCAACATAGTAGCATTTCCACTTACTTTCATGATTCATGATGTTCCTCTCTGGGCTCAAAAAAAAAATTCATGAAAACATTTTCTCGTTTTACTATGTATATATCGATGGAAATAGTTACTTAAGTCCCAATTTTGTATATTAACAAGTTCAAGAAAGCGTTACCAAGGAAACTAACCCTTAGCAATTCCTCCGGCTATACTTTGTTACCATTAACAGACAAGAATTGACACTTTGCCCACGCTTTTCTCAAGATTAAACTTTTTTTCCCCAGACGACATCTTTATTACAATAATGCATCTTTTTGTCTTTTCTTGTAAATATATTACACTACTCCACTAAGCTAAAAGAAAAAACTTGTATCATGTATGCATGCATACATGGCACAAAAAAAATCCACGGATAGACACATATACATACATACATACGTAAACTGGAAAGCTCCCGAAAAAGTGGTGTTATTATTATTGTTATTATTATTATTACACAACTCACCAGTAAGTATAAAGAATGGCTGTCTCTCGTTTCGGGAAAGTACAAGGCAAGCTTCTTGTTCTACAGAAAAAAATTGTATCAAAGAAAGGGAGAAAAAGAAAAATGTAACGAAATCTGATAACAATATAATTTACGAGCCCTCTTCCACCACTTTTCAGCCACTCATCATCATCACAATCACAACTACTCAAAAGTACCAGCAAGAGAGAAAGCAAGAAGTAAAAAAGGGCGAATAAAAGAAGAAAAAAAAGCAAGAGCAAGAAAATAAGAATAGTAACTACACATGTTACACACAGTGGAAAGAAAAACAGGACAGAAAAAAAGTTCGACAAGGACAGAAAGGGAAGAAGAAAAAAAGTTCTTTTTTTCCTTTTCTTCCTGCATATTTTCCAGTCATGTAGAACAAAGTTATTATTCCATTGAGCCCATATTATTCTATAAAAAAAAATAAAAAATGATACTAAGGTATGTACAAGAAGAAGGTGTCTGTTGATGTTGTTACTTTGTCTTTTTATTTGTGTGCATCCTCGCTAACACAATTTATCGTACTGATTGGTTGTATTTCAACTTGTTTTTTATTATATGATATTATATGCTGTTATATTATTTATCCTTAAACACAATTGATTTTTGCTTATTTTATTTATTTTGTAGTGAGTTATTAAACATAACATAATCCTGACTTCAACTGAAAGTTAAATAAAGTTAATTCAAACGCAATAACAAAAGCATTTATTATTTGTACATTTATAAAGGATCCTTTATTTAACCAAATCACACATGATACGATTTTGAATAAATATTTCTGTTGATATAATTCAAGTTAACGCATTCAAGTGAAAGACTACACATTTTATGTTCTTTTTTCTTTCCTAATTTCTTTTTGTTCAAACAGCAGCAGTAGCAGCACAGGAATGTATTCTCCCTCTTTTGCTGTGGTAAAGAAAGGACAGCAAAAGAATGAAAGAACCGGAGAGACGTTTAAATGTATTTATTACTCTTCATCCAACCAGCAGTAATCCGAAGAAGGAAAAAATGTACGCAAGGCAATTTTGTAGTTTTGGGCGCAAATACAGTAAGAAAAGGAAGAGCAGATGAAAAAGGAAGAAGTTTTTAGTTTGTACTTTTCCAGTAAGTGATTGTTACAGTGAAACAGTCATAATCATAGTTGCACAAGAGCGTCGTTTATATGGCGTAGCTGTTATTTATCTGGTCTATACTCTCTACTCTTCATGCCACCACACACCGTACCGTTTTCAAGACATCGGGAATTTTCCACTTTACCATATCCTAGCATCATGTTCTTTCTCTTTCTTTCTCTCCTATCCCTCTCTCCTACTGATCTAATCTTATCAAGTTTGTTTATATGCTCTAACAATATCATGTGGCGCATCAGAAAAATAAAAAAAGATGAAAGAAAGTCATGCATGCATTTTACGGCGACTAAGAGGAAGAAGGCTCCACCAAACAAGAAGAGAAAAAAAGCAAAGTAAGAAACGAGTTTTTTTGGGGTGATCATCTGCAAATTTATTGCCACTTCCCATTCTTCCATCGATAAAAACGATCAAGGGGCATCCATTACCATATCAACATCACTTGTTATTAGTGAGAAGGAGGAGGAAAACGACGATGCGATGGTGATATAGTTGCACAGACTCAACATCAACAGACGAATGTATTTGGAGAAAAATAAGAGAGGAGCACACAGAGGCAGAGAAATAATAGGATAAGTAATAGAAGAGATCGAGAAAAAGGAAGAAAAAAAAGATACTTAGCCAGAGAATAAAATCACGAAGAGAAAGAAAAGCAATATAATAAGAAGTACCGCACAATAAGTTATAATCTGATTTACCATACTTACATACGTACATACTTACAGTCTATATACATAGCAGTAATTTTTGGTATTTAATATAAGTAACAAACATCAGTGTTTTTTCTTTATTGATTCCATTATGTGTGCATCCTTATATGACGCGTTGAGCACGTAAATATTTAGACACAAGTACGCACATATAAATAAATATGTGTGTATATATGTACAAATTTTAATAATATTAAAAGTAGTGGGAGAAAATAGTATGGGTATATACATATTTACAAAGTAAGACATTTTCTTCAAGTATTTGATAATAGTAGTTGTCTTCATTATTCATAAGCGGGAATCTCGTGAAGGAATTATGAGATGAAGACTTGAAGCGTAATGAATCACATCATTATCATTACTTTCAGGCGGATTAATAAGATCAAGAGCATAAAGCATAATAATAATAATAATAATAATAAACCCTTTTTTTCTTAATATTTTATTTAGAAACTCAAAAGTACTCAACATCGCATTTTTTTATTACTTGTCCGTCGTATGACCACCAAAACACTCATTGGAAAAATATTCTGCCTGAATTTGTATAATATGACTTGAAATATGAATGTATAAACCATGTTAAATGGGTTTTCAATTCTATTTGCTATACATTTAGTAAATTGATTTGAATCGACTATGAATCCAAAAATTTATGTATGTAACAAAAGTAGGTATAGAGAATGTTCGGGAAATAATCGAT
Organism: Zhuqinia jingwanae; assembly: GCA_027744095.1. Lineage (NCBI taxonomy): Eukaryota > Metazoa > Arthropoda > Collembola > Entomobryomorpha > Paronellidae > Zhuqinia > Zhuqinia jingwanae. The sequence goes on from JAHZNC010001687.1 coordinate 34,965, forward strand.
CACATTAAAGAAAAGCGGCAATACGTAACTTGTTCTTTTTTTTATTTTCTTCGTGAATCGACCTCAATTTGCTCGTTTTATTCCTTTTTTTGCTTTTCTCCATTCAATCCAATCAAATAAACCATTATCATCCCACTATATAGGCTTTATACTATTACGCTAACTGCTACCATTTCCCATTCTCTTTAACCATTATTATACTCCATCAGACAACTTAGGTAAAAAAAGAGATCGAAAAACCCTCTCACTCCCATTTTTACTTGATTTTCCCTCAAGATCTTTTCCATTTTATGTGGAATACTTTTTTTGTGCTATAGACTTGTATTTTATTATTAAACTCGTTCTAGTTGCGGTATGTGTTACATGAGTAATTTCAGTCATTTTTGGGGAGCATGCATATTTATATAAAAAACCCTTTTTCAAGGCATCGGAATATCACTTATAATAACACCATAAGTTGCAATTGCTCAATTTTATTGCGCATTCTTCACTTTGTATTTTAAGACATGTATATTTATACATTTCAAGTCGGATAACCTTAACTTGAATGAGTTACATGCATTTTATATGTTTGTAAAAAATACATGGATATGATTTGAAATTGAAGTCATCTTAAATAACATGAGATATATGTATTATTTTTGTACATAGGAATGTATGTATAATTGCAATTTGTTGTAGATAAGTACACATGAATGTACAACATTCAATTTTTTAATTTGTAATTTTTTTCTTGGCATACATGACTAACACGACTATTAACCTCATCATTATTAGGTACCATTTAATAAAATGCACATATCAATAAAAACACATTTTCATTTAGTTTCCTTTTCACCAATTTGTGACCAACCCTACTAATGTTTCCCAATTAATTATGCTGAATGTTATTATGCATTGCTTTTTTCAACTGGAAAGGAAGAAAGGAAAGGTTATTGATTCTGATCCTGGTGTAAACAATGTTACCTAATAAATTGGCTTAATGGATGCACCATATGAAATAAACAGAAGGGGTGTGTGTAAATCATTCCCTTCGAATCTCTTAACAAAGCCAAAGGAGAGTAAAACATTTTTTTGGGTTACTTACCGCTGCACAAATTCTGGTTCGTTTCAGCTCTTCACAGAATGAATGAGCTAGCCTGGATGGCAGCCAATGCAACAATATATCAGCATCATCATGACCCGATTATTATTACACAGAAAATTCATCCAGTTGCATAGGGAATTATTATTATCATCATCATCATCATCATCAACAACAACAACATTATTTACAACAACCAGTCGTCGCCGTGGTGATGGTGACGATGCGTTATTTACTGAGAACATTGAAATTAAATTGATTTGCATCCCAGTGTCATTCGTTCTCCGTCCTTTTTGCCCAAAAGAAGGGAACTACGATGAAGCGGCAGAGAACAACACGCATGAAAATGGAAATCCAATTCTGTTTCATTCATTCACATTTATTGCAGCCAGAGCAGAGAGTCGAGTCGAAGATGAAAATATGGACCCTTAAGCCATTTGCCATCATAATATTATGCATCTGTCTCTGTATACATATCTTATTATAAATAACACAATTTGGTAATATGAATACAGGGTAGCCACCACAAAAGGGGTACTTGCGCGTGGTTCATGTATGTGCATACATGTATGTATACTTGAATTGAATTGAATTCATTTACCGACGACGAGAACAGACGGACGGGAGTCACTCATTCACTTAAACAACTTATTGGTCTTGCTGCTCGGCATGTTTTTTTTCCGCCGGCCAAGCCTCAACACTTATATAGTGCCATTTAGACACTAATCCCTTTACAAAACACCATAACACACACACACAGACTGTTGTAATAAAAGTGAGATTTTCTGTTGAATAATGATTATTTTTATTATTATTATTGTCCTCTCTTTACTCAGAATATCTATCTACACACATGAGAAAAAATGTAAAGGAATAAACTTGGCTGTCAGGAAAAAAAATCTATCTCCTTTAAAAAAAACTGAGTGGTAGTAGGTATAGTAGTCAGTAGTGGTGCAGTAAAGTCTTTAACAATGACTTGACTGGAATAGGTTACAACCTCATCTTGATGGTTGGACAGAAAAGCAGGAAATTAAACACGGACATGAAAAGAGTATAAGTAATATGTGTATATGATGGCGATGGGTGATGACGATTTGTAAATACAACTGAGGAGAGTTTTGATGGTGATTATTATTATGTATGCATATACAAGAGATCCTAGTTTGTTGTTGATGATGATTGCAGTATAAATGAGTTGTTGATCTAAGCAATGACTGCAAACAAGCTTAGCTTTATTTCATCATCACGCCGGTTTTACTTGTGCATGATCAAAAGTTTGACAAAAAATAGTAAAAACCAATAGTAATGAATTTGATTGTATACACAATGTGTATTACACATATATATCCAATTAGGTATTCATCTTCTCTTCCAGAAAAAAACAACATCCCACACCATCAGCGTAGCACAATCCAACTTTTTCGTGTTTTGTGCATTTAAAATACTTAATAATGTTTACTTTGGAGAATTCTACATATTTCCAGTTTCTACTACTGCTTACGAGCCAGTAAGTACCCAATAAGTAGTTTCCAGTGTTAACTGAATTTGAACATTAGCAAGTTATTATGATTCTTGTCCACACACACACACACATCTATTTTATTGCTGTACTGTACTTTGTTCCATACAGTATTTGTGCATATGTATGTGCATCATGAAAGTTTACTTCTTCCTGTTCTTTCACAGGTTACATCAATATGTACGTGATAATGCTCATGACACGCGGAATTTTTATTTGTTATTATTTTTAAAGCTTATATTAGTTCGTGCTCAAGTGAGTTTGTTCTTGTTCCTTTGTTTGCATAATTTCTTAATGTTATTCACATAAATTGCATTATGCACTTGCTTTGAGCAGCACCAAGACATTAAAAACAGGTTTCCCTTTGTCATTGTTATTCATTCCATTTTTTATGTTTGAACAAGTGAAATAAGTGTGTGGAATGATCAAGTTATTATTGTAATCCATTAGATCAAAACATAAATAATAAATGTTTTTGTGAAAAAAGGAATCCACGATGTATTTACAATTTATTTATTTTTATTAAATTTTAAATTCATCGAAAGATAACAAAGTATTTATCTGCATATTTTTATTGAAAATTTGCTTATAATATGGTTATTGACCATTGCGTGGCAGTATGGCTAATTTAAATATAATTTTTTTTCAAGCCGATGTTACAACAACTTTCCCTTCGTCATTTGTACATTTGTTCGAATGAAAAGTAAATGAAGTACTGAGTAATGTTATTGTTGAGATGATAATGGATACTCTATATTTTTTTATTTGTATTTACCCTTCCAAGTTTTACCTTACACCCATGCGTGACGTGTGCATACGCACTTACGCGTGTCTGTACAACGGAATTAAATTGTTACTAATGACATTGTAACAAAAGCGCTTGTCTGGATTTGGCCAAGAACGGCCACGTTTGTTATGACTAGATCACAATGCACTTGAGTGATGGCACGTGCACCATCATACAGTACCCGAGCAAATGAATGATGATAGTGTGAAATAAATCGACGTTCCGGTAAATCACTTGAACGAATAATAATGGAATGGTGCCCCTTTTTACGCCCAATTTTATTCCCCATAACTGCGTCATCATCATAAATATAACATACATATTATCATTATAGAACTGGGCACCAAGTTCTCTCTGACTGATGTATCATTAGTAGTTTGTCAAGCGATGAAGGTGCGCAATGGGATCGAATGAATGATGGGTAAACAAAAAAGCTAGAAAAATACATTGATAGGGATATTGTCCACAACAACAACGCATTACAGTGGTGGTTGCGTAATAATAATATTAATAATAACCGTGCATTTGGCTCCGTGCGGAAAAAACGATGTAAACAAACGATATACACCAGGCATTAAATTTTAAATTGACACAACTGGTTTTAGAAGCATGCATGCACTCATCCACACAGTGGCGTTGTTACCATGAAACCAAAAATAAATGAAATAATAAAATAAAATAAATTGAATCCTTTTTTCAGTGGATTTTGATGGCGAGAAGATTCTATTGTTACGAGTCTGTTTTTTGAAAAGCAAAAATTTAAACTTTTGTGGTGTCTAACAGTTAAGCTATTCAATATCTTTTATCTCTCATGCACTCACATGAGCACATGCACTAATATACAAAATGGAAATTTCATTCTACATCCCATCGATTCTACTTTCAGCGGGAAAGGTCAACGTTGCTAAATGACTCTGGGAATGCTCATTTTATTCGATTGAATAATATTATACGGTAGTAAAAAGGCATGTAAATCTGGAGGAGAAGAATAAGTGGTTTCCCATTAAGTAAAATTGGATCGCCGACTTTATTTCCTTTTTTTTCCCTACTCCGGGAAAGGAAATTGCCGTTTAGATAGATATTTTTCATGATTTGAAAACATTGAATAAGAACAAAAAAAAATCTGTTGTGAATTTCTTCTTGTGTGAAGAGGGTTTAAAACGATCTTTTCTTCATGACGATCATGATGATCCCTCCCAAGAGATTATACACAACATAAAACATTTGACTTTATCACTTGTTCTCTTCAATCCCTTTCCAGTAAAGGAAACCTGCTTTTCCGTAGAGAACAAAAATAAAAAGGTACATCTAAACATGGGATTCTGGCAGTTTAGTATAAAAAAAAGAATGACAAAAAATAGGCTCGTCTTCTCATGAAAAATGCATTGGCCATTTTTCCAAGCACCTCTTCACCCCCTCTAAACGACCTGACTGACTGCCTTGTTGTGGAAATGTGTGTATAAATATAGGTATATAGCTAATATAGGCATATTATTACATATGAAGTTGAAGAATCAGAATCAGAATCAGATCCGATAACACATTCCATTGGTTTCCTGTTGCGTTGAAGAATGAATGAAATGAATGAGATTCAAATCACTCGATCTTTCGAATAATGTACTCAACAAACCAAACACATACAAAGTACAGAAAACTTTGAAAAAGGGGAAAAATAGACGAGAGTAAGTAAAGTGACGAGAGAGAGAGAGAGATAAAGAACAGCAAGTAGACTTTGTAGTAAAGGCGAAAAAGCAGATGTTTAAATCGGATTGATGTCTCCTGTCAACGTTATTATACTTGAGAACCATGTGGAAGAGCACTGACTTGGGATTTTTATCTTTTTTGAAAAATGACTTGAAACCCTCAAAGTGGAGACTTCACACGGACTGATGGGCTTGCAGACACACCTTTTTGAAGTTGATTTGATGGATTCAAAAAAGAAAAGAAAAGGGAATGTGTTTTTGCTTTACACAAAACCACAACAATAAATAAAAAAGAGCCGAAAGAGTTGAACAGACACAAAAGAATATTGTGAACTGTTGCCAATTACTTTCTCATTTATTTTCACAGCGCAAAATATGTCAAAGAATTGCCACAATAAGTTGCTTGACTTTCCCCCACGTATGAGTTAAATACGAAAAAAAAACGTTTCATAACTGGTTAGCACATGAAAGTATATTATTTTTTCTGGAAATTTTATGAACTTTGATTTTATACCTGATTGATAAAATTACTTAAAATTAAATAATTTAAAAAAAATAGATTTTTTTTCTCGATAGTGCGCCTATACTTATATCTTGGTATTTTAATGTAATTTGTTTGACGAACTATCCCCAACATATATATTCATTGGTAGGTGCCTGAAGCACGAATTGTAGTAATACTAGATGTTTTACTCTGTGCGCAATCCAGCATGACACATTCATCCAATTTGTTTCAGGAGGGAAGGGACAGTAAAATTATTAGAAAGAGAGATGATGCACCCACCCTCCTTGTTTGTACTTCGTGAGACAAAAATTTCTAACTAAATTTTAGACTTGACGACATGTTAACTTGTCGCTAAGTTTGCGTTTGTTCTATGGTCCGCTCCCCACCAAAACACTCGCCGCAGATATATATGTATGACTAATATCATTACATAAAATTACATCATTTTGTCTCTCCCATCTTGTTTCAAGTTGCCCAATTTATTTCATGAGTGAGTTATCTTGTCCTATCAGTTTGAGGTACATCGCTATTACTATTGCTATGTTTAACCATTATGCACCGTTCCTAATAGTACACTTTTAAAACAGAGTGAAGATTGACGCAAAATGAAATGGTTAATTAACTTCCACAAACAGAAATTCTCAATATTGACTTTATTTCGTTATTACCGAGCCTAAATGTAATATGTGTCTCAAAATGTGAAGCAAGGAAACAGCATAGCACGTCCCATTTCCAATATGTCACTTTTCTTGGCTTGCCTCACACGGCCGACAAATATATACTACTCGCTATCTGCTCTCTTTACTCTGTTTTTAAGTTTTATTTTTAGGAAAAAGTTCAGTCTGACGAACCAAGAAAAAAGTTTAAAAAAACTTACATTGAATCCGTAATTTTCTCATGCATTAAATTTTTACAGTAAAAATATATTAAACAAAATATAATGTTTCTAACTTATACAGAATGGAAATGTTGGCAAATTTAAAATAGATACATGTTACACTGTATACTGCCTATAAATTTCGTTTTTGAATTTATAAATGCAATGAACCAAGTTTTGTGATCATAGAATGAACAACTCTTAATTTACTTATTTCTTTTTTTCCATTGTGTAAACAACTATTTACCAAATCATTGTCTTTTCATAAATTTATAAACAAAATATGCTTCTCCCCGCACGTATGGGTAATTATTATTAGTTGAAAAGAAATAACGCTGTAAGACCTATAAATACGTAGCTGTGAGTGATTATAATGATACATCACATGCTATAGGTTAAAAAATCAAAGCTTCCTCCATAATTCCCTGGGGGATGAGATGAGGGGCTAAAAATCGATAGGCTTCTGAGCTATGACCAAACGTATCTGTGTACCAAATATGAAGACATATGAGTATACCGTTCTGAAGATATCGTGCTCTCAGACGGACGTACGGAAGAGCAGACAACCATGTCAATTCCAATACTGTGCTGATTTCATGAGCTACGTAATAATAAAACAAGTTTAAAATATTATGGAACTGAAACCAAAAACAGGCAATACGTTTTAATGTAAAGGTAAACTATATTTCATATATATGACAAATAATATGCTGTTCCATCCCTGCTTGGGTGATCTTTGCTTGATCCGTGCTATGTGTACATCTTATACAGGTTCTCATTTTTATTTGGTTTTAGTAAGCAAGAATGATCATCTGAATGTGTTATTGTGATGATGATGTCACCACAAATATAACAAGGATGGCATGAATAACAAAACACTAACAGTGAAAAGTATTTTCAAGATAAAAAGAATTTTCACGTCCCCTTTGCTAAGTCAACAAAAAGAGAAGAAACCCTTTCACAAATGTAAACGGTAAAAAATAACAGGAGTGAACAAATAAAACAGAGAGAGATAGAAGTAAAACTGACCAGTAACCACTCAAAATTGTACAACTTTTCTCTATAATTCCATTTTACACTTGAATCGCCTCATATTTTCTTATTCAATTGTCGTCAATTTACTCTTACCAAAATATAAACTTCCTACGAATGAGCATGTACGTGTTTGAAAATACGAACGAGGATTGTTCGCCTTTTCACTTGAGTGGTCCACTGGACATTTCCTCATGCTTATTATTCTTCTTTGCTGCAGTAGTACAACAAAGTAGTAAAAAGAAAAGAAGTACATTAGTTTGAAAAATAGAAAAGAAAAAAATCTCTTGTATTGTAAATTGTAAAGACAAAAAAAAATCGTCTCCCAATAATAAAATTTTGCTTCCCTTCCAGAAAATTCTGAAAGAGCAAGCGTGTCCAATAAATAAAATAATAGAACACTAAGCTACTCTATCGAATCCTATAGCATTTTTTTTAAAGTAACGACATAAATTCAATTGATTCGTCATATTTTCGCCAAAAATAAATCTTTTACGATCCTTCATTTCTTTTCTTATCCCAAAAATTCAAGATATAACCAATGGGTTCTTAATATATTTCAGACTGCATTTAAAGTGCGTTCGTACGCGCATCATGCAATCATATTCCTTTTATCCTTTCCTGTGACTGACTATACGTAAGTCCTTGTATGGGTTATTCGGTACAATTATATTATGTGTACATAAACCTACCCACATATTTAGGTCTACATGTTTAAACCCAATATACTTTTTACCCAACACGCATATAATTTAGACTATATGAATTTTTATCGTTGAACTGGAATTAGATGTATAGTAAAATAAATCGCACATAATGTCAAGCTTTTTATCTATATAAGTTGGTTATCCAAGGTGTTACGTTTACCTCATACATTTAAAAGAGAAAAATAGAAAAAAAGTATATAGAATTCATATAAGGCCATACATACATACTCATATAACTGTAATTTATACGATCAAATCTACGAAGAGAAAGGAAAGACTTTTAGTTTAGCTTGGAGCAATGATGATTATAGGAATGAATGGAATGGAATGAATGTACATAAAAAATGCTCATGGAGAGAGAGGAAGTATAAATGGTGTGTAGGTATATACCCAAGTATGCATGTACAATACGTGGTGAGGTATGCCACTCTGCCTTTAAGCTGCTTGGTGACTGTAACTTGGGTTTTGTCCGTAATTGGAAGGTTGAAATCAAATTAGTTAATTGCTCATCGGGCATCCCGATGGTCCTTCTAATCTGCGCGTGATAATACTAAGATGATGTTTGCTCTTCTGATCAACGGGAAAAAGCCGGAGGCTGCCTCCTTCTCTGTCGACTCCATACTTTCTTTTTTTTGCTCTCTCTCTCTCTCTCTCTCTCTCTCTCTCTCTCTCTCTCTCTCTCTCTCTCTCTCTCTTTCTCTCTATCTTTAATAATGCTTTTTGATGTGATGATCGAGAAGGAGAAGGATGACGACCGTGATGATGGTGATGCGGATGATTCCCCTTTTCCTTCCTACTAAGCAACCATTCCCCGTCCAAAAAATAATAGACCAACGCTCAATTAACATTGCTAAATAAAGAGAGAGAACCTAAGTTCCCCTGTGCTTTCCAGAAATGCTTTAGCAGATTCATGGCCTCCACAAACGTAACTGAGACTTCGTCTATTACTTTTTTGGATGGAACATTCTATGGCAACACCAAAACGAAGATTCCACAGCTATTATTGCTGATCTAAGCAATTTATTATCATAGAATGGTTCAGTGCCACTATACAGTGTACAGCACATATATTTATGCATATTGTCATAGTTACATAATGTTCAGTGTAATGCTCTATATAGTCTCTATAGAACAATGCAAGGAGAAAGAAAGCAAGTTTACGCTGACAAATAGCACGTCGCATCGCCATCTTATTCTCATCCCACTGTATTTTCGTCGTCATCAACCACCCATATCCGATTTGCTCGAGCTTGAAAAATATTGGCTTTGTGCCTTTTGTGTCTTTTATAAAATGATGTGATGATGACGTTGTGCTGCAGTGGCAACATTGACAACGACAGTACATGCAGTTATGAAGATAAAGATAATCTGATTTGTACATTTTACTTGATATCCATTTTATATTTAACGGGCATGTTATACGTGTTATTATAATGCACATGCAAATTAAATAAAGTACAGTACAGAGACTACACACAGACAGACTAAATAAAAACTGCATTAATGAAATTATGAAATTGTATAAATATAATTGTAATGCGTAAAAATGGTAAAAGCGCACAATTACCTGCAAGCTCTGGAAGTCTTGGGTACAGCATGCCATTTCTTGCAAGCCATTCTAGTTGAAGTTGATGAGCGTTTGCCACGCTGAGTCCCACAAAGCCTGAAACGCCTCCTGGTGTGGTGGGTCCGGCGCCACTTCCAGCCGACATCATTGTGCTCCCTTTACCTGCTTCACCAGCTTCAACAGCTGCAAAGGAGGGTAAATGAAATGCAGATGCATTGCCAAAATGATTTAATCCGCTGGAATTCATATAGGAATGGAGTGAGCCAAACAATGATGTCGGTCCTTGCATAGATGATGCAGATGCTGCTGCTGCGGACGGGGAGCCATTAGGAATGCCGCGTGTGGAATTTCCACCTACAAAAGATATTTAAAAAAAATTATATTACGTCGCCTGGAAATTTCCCCCGATAAAATGGTCCATGGTAGTGACAACGTACCTAAACCACTTCCTCCTCCTCCACAACTTTCCATTAGCAATCCGAAGGAACCATTTAAAGCACCACGAGAAGAATTGTAGCCATGGTGATGTTGTTGATGAGGAGGAGGATGATGACCATGACCGGTCAAGCTACCATGACTACCGTTATGATTATCATTGTTGTTGTTATTGTGTCCACTTCCACTGCCATGGGAATGAACGGGACTATTCGATTGAACTGACGTGGGCTCAGAGCCTGGTGAAATTGGCGGACTCATAGATCCCCCATCTTGATGGCTAGTATTGGACTGGGGAGAGTTAGAAGGTGACCAACTAGATGACCACTGTTTTCCTTCAGGGGGAGATTCTCTAGCAAGGAGTACGTCAATACGGAACGATTTTTTCTCTGACATGGCTGAGTCAACAATTTTACGTAAAAGATGCACGTACAAGTTAATTAAACACTATAGTCGAATCAAAAGTCAAAAGTTTGTTCTTATAAAATCACATTAAAAACTGTTTAAACATTAGTGCACATTGCACCACACTCGTAATAAAAAAAAATTGTTTTATGATTAATTTTTAGGTAATTATTAACTTTTCAATACGATGTTATACACACAGTTTGGTAATAAAATTTCATAGCTACATGTTCCATTGTCTTTATTCAAAGAAAAAAATCCTATCAAATTGTTGAAAACTTAATTCCAATTTTTGACACACATACACGTGTGTACATTTAATTGGTTAAAATTTGAATACCGTGTTGAAAGGTTTTTTTAAACGAACAAACGAGATGAAAAACGGAAAGATGATTGAAATCCACTGTACCGTGATGAAAGCATGCATACAGTTTGTTAGCACAGACGATGTGCAAGGAAGCTGTGTGAATCTATTGGGCTGTCGTTGATGAATGAAAAACCTTGCGAGAAACATGGGGCCTTTTGCTACACTTTAGATAGGAACCATATAGCAGCAGGAAATTATCTAGGAGGGTTGAATAACGACGTGCATGACATTATGTAACGGGAAGTGTTGAAGAGTTCTGCTACTTACTGGTGTACATAAAGAAATGCATGATCCAGAGGAACGATGAATATCAGCAAGATAATAATCTACATCATCAGCTCCAGCAGCAGCATCCGAATTCTAGATCTATTTTATCCCGTAAAATGGTAAAATACATTACATTACTACTTGCATATAAAGTTAAACCGATACGGTAACTTTCCTTCGTTTTTTGTCAAATCCCCGTACGCCATGCCAACAATGTGAAAAGTCAAATAGTAAGTGTTATACGTATTACAGCAGCTCCAGAGAAGAGCAACCAAAGCTCTGTTACATGAGAGAGATCAGAAATTCCAGATTTGTGTAGTAGAGAGAAAGAGAGAAATATTTCTGCTGGGGGAAAATGTGAAAACAGTTTACTTGCCTAAGCTGAAAAAGAGAGATGGAGAATTGGAGAGAGAGAGAGAGAGAGAGAGAGAGAGAGAGAGAGAGAGAAGCAAAAGTACAGTAGGATATTATAAGAGTGGATAGGTTTGGTGGTATTTTATACATGGCAAGGAGAAGGGAGCACATTGTGGTGAGTGATAAGGGGTTGGCCTGCTCCACTCTCTAGATCCGCCTTCTGGATGGGCCAGCACCCTTAAGATCTCCATTTGGTTTAAATGATTTGTTCAACCGCATCTCCTATCAGCTGGAAGGTAGACCTCCCCTATTTTCACCGCAGAATAACAGCAAAGAATCCAGTCCTGACATGGCCAACACAAGCCGGGTTATTATGGATACCACCTCATCTGCAGTAGTATGCATATGAAAAGGAAAAGATCAGCATTTATAGAAAAACAATCTTCTCTGGCATGCGGGTCTTATCTGCATGGAATAAGCCCACACATGAATAGAAATCATCTATGAAGTAATAATCTTTTTTTGTAGGAAAGTATGTATGTACATAGGTACCAAATTGGTACTGGCAATGCATATTGCATAATAATGTGCATACAAATAAATCTTTGACTAAGCAAAAAGTTTGTCTGGCAGTCAGTAATTATTATTATGCAAATAATTCTCTCAAACCTCTTCCGCGCTTAAAAAACGCAAGTGTTCCAGGTCTAAACTTTCAATCGCGTCTGCACATATCACAGTTGATGTTTTTAATTCGTTGTAATTTATCTCCAATTGCTGTAAACCATAATATTTTGAGAGCTTCAAATTTTACATGGGCAAATAAAGTAAATTTCCGCTATTTCAGCTGCGTCTTTACCCGTTGATCGCTGGAAGATATAAATAAAAAACATGGAATTAAATATACGGCTACTAGCGACATTTATACACAATACTATTTTTGTAGAAAGCTGGTACCACATATTTCAGATGGTGGCACGATCCTGACGATTGCCCACCTAATCACTACCTGATAACTACTTAAATTGTTATTTACAGAATTAATTATCAACCCATTGCTCAGAACTTTTCCGAATTTCATGCCAAATTAAAAAAATCATATCATTATGATTTGCAGACTTCATTGTATTATATGTTGCATTCACATTATTTGTTTGTTTTATTGCAATGCAATTACACATAATTAGTCATTCATTTGTGTTAAGTGTAGTTTTTATCTCTGGCAATAATGCTCTCGAGCGGAGCGCAGCATCATGAGAGTGAGTAAGCTGTGGTGTGATTTGGACGTGTGAGGAAAGTGTGTCTGATGGAGGTGTAAGCTATATCTTTCGGAGGAACATCAAGTCACCATGTATACGTTCGGCCTCATTTCCTTCTAATAAACGTATCACCACTGGTGCGGTATGTAGTTCAAGTGGAGTTCGTTATCTTGGTCTTTTACAGGGCTAATTACAATCTCATAGTTAGACTTCCACGCTTCTGTTGCACTCATCTACATGCATTCATCATGGTTTGCTTCAACTTCTGCTTTATGTTCAGCATACATGAAGCACGTACACTAGTTTTCTTTCTCCACCGCAGTGTATTTTTTGAGTATTTTTACTCATGATCATGGTTTCTTTTATTGTTTTCTGCCTTCGCGTTTTGTACGCAGTTTCTCTTTTTGCATTATTTTCTTTCTTACAGCTTACTTGCGCTCGACATAATTTTTACGCGACTTAAATTTAAAAATCTTCCGTTTTAAAGAAAGTGCATGCATACTTAATGAATAACAGATAAGCACATGCAACATATATAGCCTCAACAAACATTGTTGTGTCATAATTACTATGTTATGCTAATACAGGTCAGTTCTTGTAAAATATTAATGTAACAGCATGAATCTTGCAATGAAGCAAATATATTACACGAAAGTGGTTATCCTTCGCATGCAAGGTCAATCGCATTATTGCTAGCCTGATACTGAAATCCAGTACCCACTTACTATCATCACTAATATGCAATCATTTTTAATTAGGTATTAATTTAATTTATATGATGTAATTATGTAACTTTTCCGAGAGAAGTGTCTTTATTATGAGCCATGTCATGAGAAAGTTTATGGATTTAAAATGCTAAACGCTGTATTTAATCATTTTTGTGAATGCAGAAGTTACGGCCTTGACTGAGTGCAAAATTTATCATGCTAACCTATGGTTAGTGAAATAAGTTCATTCGTGACGTTAGCAAAAAGCATGGGTATATTTTATGCCAAGAAAAGAAACACTCACATTTTCTTTGACAATATTTCATTTAATAATTCTCCCAAAACTCTTTGAGAATCAAATTGTTAAAATACATGTTTCATATTTCACGTGTTTCTTACTTGCCCCACATTTCATTTCAACATATACCTATTTAAATGCATACTTTACAAATACTAATTTGGAAAGTAATATTGAATATTTACATGTTTTAAGTTTAAAAATAAGTTTATTTATGGATACATCAGATCACAGATTACTTTGCCTTCATATAGACTCGCATATACATACAAGTCTGTGAATTGTATTATAATTATTATATACCTAGAGATAGATTACAACCAAATAGCATATTATTATAGATATAGGTATGCAGATGAAAAGTTACCTACCTATGTACACGTCCACACACTACCCCAACCGTACCTTTATTTTTGCAAAGAAAGTAAATTACAAAATCAAAATAACTAATATATGAAATCTCATATGATCCTACTGCATCAATTTGGAAATCGCGTGTGACGATTAAATCAGTCTTGAGAAAAGAGACCACTCTTTCACGCATACACATACACTCTTATGAATATGAAATAGCCAATCTTCAGAATAGACACACACGACATCTTGCTTTAACTTGCAGAAATACCAATAAGTACAATACAGTACAATATATTATATTACACAGAAAAAAAGGAAACGGTCGGCCTCGTTTTGTTGTCCATTTTATGATGATGCAGGAATTTTCCAAGATGTAGATACAGAGGAAATCTTCTGACTTGGAATACGATTGGGAGGTGAGCTTCTTGCTTCTTCTTCTTGGTCCTCCTTTTTGGGCTCTTCTTTCTTCCTGTAAAGCTTAAGGCCTACAACCGCCTTCATCCGATCTACCCACCATATTGGAAGTCTTTCGTATATAATGAAATATTCACGACAAATGGCTAATGCCTGTCTCTTCAACTGTCTTGGGGTCAATCGTCTCCTCTTGTGCGGATCAAGAAACCGATACCAATGAAACATTGCTGAAAGAAATGCGTCAACTTTGGGCTGCCCAGCTTTTATACGCGCAACTAGTTTTTCTAGCCGACCACTATCAATATTTCCAATTTGTAAAAGGTCTCCATCCTTAATTTTGGTTGTGCCCAGTCTCAGTTCTAATTTTTTTCGCCGCTGGAGGTTCAATTTACGGATAAGTAAGGCGTCGGCCTTCTTTTGTTCCACCGGGGCTGTCACCACCATCCTAGGAGCCATTCCTAGAACACAAAACAAATTATGGTAACGGATGAAAGGTGCGCGAATGTGTATTATGATTAATGATTAAAAATGTGATACCCACCGTTCACTAAATACATAGTCTGACAAGTACATGATATGAAAAACTAGAATAGAATACTTTCTTGTCTAAAAACATTACCTGGTTTCACTACAAAGAACGACAACTCGTATATTTCGCAGATATAAGTGGTATCAAGGAGGTAAAGTTCCGATTTTTGCTATGGATGCTTGTTAGATATGCATGTTTATTTCTTTACTTCAATATTTTTATATTCCAAGACTCAGTTCAAATCCTCAAGGAAAGGAACGAAGAACGAAGTAAACACCGATAAAGACAACGGACGACTGTGTATCTTGGAATAGGAATCATTTACTTTTATATGTTAAAACCCCTCTTTTTTAGCTTTCGTTTCGTCCCAAATCAACCGTCACTAAAATTGCTGAAATGATTTGTTTGTGTAGTAAGGTAATTTATGTAAGTATGCACAGAAAAAGATTTACAGATCACTCATAACTCAGAAGTAAAAAAACGCATTTTGCAGTTTCAGACTCTGAAGTACATATACAAAGGTTTGTATATAGGTGGTACGGTACGTGTGTTTGGTCTAGCCTAGCACATCTCACTTTAAGAGCCTTGTTACGAGCATCAAAGAATGCTAGTTATAATTTTGCTCTTTTAATCCTCTGTGGCTTTATATATGTGTCCGTTAACGATATTGCAATGATCGTACGTACCAACTCAGATAAATAATCACTCAATCAATGTCTCGGAATAAAAGTAAGAACTATTTCTGAAAAATTAATATCTCAGAAATACGAGTGATTGAATGTATGATGCTCGTATATTACATCTTACTAGAAGGTTTATGTGATAGATTACATGGCTTGTCTCTGTGCTCAGTCAAATAATATAATTATATATGTTGTTATATATCCGACTCAAGTGAATGCTAAAGTAAGTGGACGGAGAAGTCAGTCAGTTCAGTAGTCAGTGTTCCGCTCTTCCAATATCCAAACAACTACAATAATGCATGCTTCGAGAAGTTCTTTCCTAAAAGAGCATAAAAAAGATTAAAACCCCAACCGACATTTATGTAAATCATAAAATGGTCTTCTTCAATAAACTAAATTTGTCTTGAACATGATGATATGTAATGGTATATATGGTAAAATGGTGGTAAAGAATAATAGCGTCGTCGGCGCATGTTGTTTGTTGAATAGATTCTATTTAGAGATTAGAGTGCAGGGATATGTATATATTTCATCATCGGCTCGACATCAACATGATTCATAATTAAGAACCGCCTTTCGGTTATTTATAAATTACCTCTGTTGGTCCTTTGTGGCTTTATTTATATATGTGTCCGTTAACGATATTGCAACATACGTAAGTACAGCTCTTGGACTTATATAGTAGCAGAGCCCAACCATGGATTCACAT
>JAHZNC010001688.1:0-18070 GCA_027744095.1 Zhuqinia jingwanae
ATGCATGGTATGAGTGCAAAAATTCATGAACGTGTCCTAGTCCTGTGACGTGCAGAGGTTGGTGAAATTGATCTTTTTTTATGTCAAACTGTACAGGTTGACGAAGATACACGTACATATTTCCAGCTGCTGTTGCTGTTGTACTAGAACACAACACAATCATATCAAATGAAGCACCACGCTTGCAGGTTGCCTACTTACTTTTCAAATGAAAGTCTCCAGTCACCAGTGCAACACTTAGCAAAAGGGACCGACAGACCCAAGGCCAAACTTAGGACCCGTGGGGACAGGGTAAGTATACACTCGATGGTATATCACTTGTGCGCTTTTGAGTATAAACTGAATATTTTTTTTTCATCATATGTCTAATCTGAATCATATGCATATGTTTGTACTGTACACCAAAAAACTGTTAAAAGTAAATGTTTTTTTAATACTCATTCATAAAATGTAAATATTTTATTACCATCACTCATCTCGGCAGTTGTCGAATACCTATTTCAAATGTGTACTTTTTTCATGGGGACAAAACAAGTAACGCATGAAACATTATGCAAAATGCAAACAAAGTCTTCTATCAGTTGAAAATGGTTGTGAACAGAAGCGCTCCCAGCTTGTAAACCTGTAGGTTTTTATAATAATCTCACTGATCTTTCGTATTGTTTGAGTAATTTACTAGAATATTTATGATGTGAGGTGGCGAAAGACGTGTGACAGCACTTCAAAAAGTAGCATTTCTTCTATACATGGATTGCCAGACCCATAGTTCCAGTTCCTGATGGTACTCACGTAAACTCGTTCGTAAGTGGATTCGTAAACTCGTTAGTTAATGTTATTGCACTGGTTGCAACTTAAGCTTATCATTATAGCCAGCATTTTTATAGCAGTGAAGAGTCGAGTTATTTAACACGAGGAAATTGCTTTTGTTGCCAACTTTAATATGAAAAACTCTCCAGAATGTAAATTAGGTATATACCTAAATTAAAGCAAAAAGTATTCTATTTTTAGTTGTATTTTTTCGTGTAACATAAAACATAACTTACACATATTTTCGTCTCGTTTGCATGGATTTCTTCGTAATTTCCAATTAAAATGAAATGTATATAATGACACTTTAAAAGTATTAGTTGATAGTTGTTATGAGTTGTCATATAAAATCGCAAGATTTTTCCTAAACTTTCTGTATTACACTTAGGTATACACAAGGCGTATAGGAAAATTTGTATCATTTGATCTCTATACAAGTAAGGCGGTTTCGATGGAAAATTTCAAATTCAAAATCAAATGATACAAATTTTCCTGTACACCTTGGGTATACCTTCGTGCTCTGTTTAATGTTAAAATGGCATGGCTGATATACAAGAAACAGAAATGCCTCGATGTAAGCATGTATGCTACGTTTTTTTCAAATGTGAATATTATAAATACAGATTTGAAGCCACAAAATGACACCTTTCAATATAGGACATTGTTTGTTTTCTTTTAAATTTTGCAAATGGCTCTGGTTCTGGAAAAAAAAGTATATTTTCTTATGTAAATCAGCAATAATTTCATTAGTAGAAGTCTACTAAAAAAGCAAACTAAACAAATAAATGAACCTATATCGTAACTTTGTTGTGAAGAGCGACATTTGAGAAGATATTTTTTAATTAATCTACGGCAAAGTTTAGATTTCAAGCAGTGAATTACAGTCGGAACACAATAATTGTATAAATTTACAGAGCAATGTTATCCAGCATTACCTGTATATGAAATAACGTTTGAGGATATGCAAAAGGGACCATTTTAACAACGTAGTTTAGCATCACACATGGGTGAACATACTACGTATTAATTCAGTTTTTTAATTTCTTTTAGACACTAACTTGAAAAACCATACAACACACATAACACATACATACATATTATAGGTATTACAAACTTTCAAAAAAAAGTTTTACGTAAGAGTGTCTGCTTTTTGTGTCACATATCTAAGCGGGCGATAATTAGTTATATCAAAACTGAAAGGGGGCAGTACTAGAGGCAGGCTTGTGAGTGCCTTCCAACATTAAAGTCGCTTCTCTGCAGACTACGGATGTGAGAGGTAACTCATCTTGAAAATTTATAGTGTTGAAATGGTAATGGTAATACATTTTACTGTCAAAATAGCAAAATACATACCCTATACCAAAATGGCACCCATCGGTATATCTTCAACATCTGCAAAGAGTACCTATATATTAAAGCATTACAATATTATAATTTTCAGTGCACATTCTCAACAGCAACGAGATTTAGGTATGTTATGTACGTCCTGACCAAATATAAAACACACACATTATATTAGTTGTCTTTGCGTTGTTTGTTTCATGTCATTCAAAATCATTCAATGATAACATAGCTGATACCAAATAAATTTTAAGTATGGGTGGCTTCACTCCAGCAGCAGCAGTGTGTCTCCGGTAAAGTAAACAGACGAAAAGTCGTTTTGATATAACTATAATAAATTAACTCTAATAACAACGCTTGATGTTAAAACAAAACCTGTCTAGCATATAAACCAAGTCAGAGGCACAAAGTGGAAGAAGTTGATCCACATAGTACACCTCTACGAGCGAAAGTGAGATTGGCACCTTTTCCAATTTAAACTTTTTGTTTGAAAGTACTGTAGACATGATATGGCTTTTAGTGTACACAAAAGTAGGAACACAACTTTTTAAGCAGATACGGACCTACAAGTATAATATGACGAATAATTTTAACATCATATAGAATAAGTATCATCTATCTCATCATCACATATTAGGTATAATATGAAGAATGACAGTCATGTTTGCTTTAATGACTGATCGTTTGCTTGTTTCTCCAAATTGAGTTTTCCAACAACTGAAAATACTTTTTGTTTTTTATATTCATTCGACCCACTACTCGAAACGAGACGGCTCCTTTTCGGGCTGTTGACCTTTTACCTTCAGCGTCCCATATTTTACAACTTTTCTCAGCGGATACTTTGAACGCTCCTCCTCTTTTTCATTTTACTTAATATGCATTGAGGTGTCGTTTGTAATCATAATTATTATCTATTTATCTACGTAATATCATAATTACTGGACTTTCATAGTTCGTTCTTACATGTCTGTCGACAGAAATTCATCCAGATAATTGATGCATCACAAATTACGCAATTCATAATTTGTAATTACGCAAAATAAAAGATAATTTAAGTGAGATGTAATAAATCATGTACTAAATATTCACACACCAATCACCCTTGAAATTTTTAAATTTCCTCTTTTAGAAAAATTCGAGCATACATAACTGTCAGAAAGTTTTGTGAATATAGTGGTTTTTCTCGTTATCACATCCGAACGAAGCATTTTTCAGAGAAACGAAAAAGAAATGGAAGACTTTTTTCTTCATTCCAGTCATTGTACAAGGAAAATACTCAATCGATAATGTAGCATAAATAAAGATACCGAATTTGTTGTCATTTTCCCTAGAGAAATTGAAGTACCTACATACCTCAATATTTTGATTTATAACAAAAACAAAACATATCAAGCAAGTAATATATCGGACTACATCGGCAAAATATGCAAGAGCTGGTAAGAAAAATACAGATTTTAATATTTATCTTTTTTTCTCCCAAGAACGCAATTTGGAGACTTACATAATTCTCAGTAGAGTAGATGAACAAATTTGCAAGCAGTTTAGCAAGCAAAGGATGTGTGGATGAAGATGAAACTTTGGTCCGCCTCTGTTCTCTCGTATGATGATATCAGCCAACTAGCTTGTTTCCATTTACGCTCAATCGATTCATGTGAAAAAGGGCTCATCAAGGAAAATGCGATGTTATTTTTGCACAATACACGCACAAACTTTAGGCTCACACTCAAACAAAGTCCATATACCACACCTCTCACTCTCTTATGCTGATGTTCCACTTCTTCGGGCATGGATGTTGAGTAATGAGTAAAAGCTGAACAGGATAACCCTGAGGAAAAGGGATATCAAGTGGAAAAAAGGTAAAAGAATAAACATATTCATAGTATATCCCATTTCTGTTTATTTTGAGTTGTACATTTTTTTAACTCTCCGCAATGGGATGAAACGACCTTATGTAGATAGGCCCTGAAAAGATCCCTGTTCAATAACTTTTCCTTTCCCTATCGAATTTACCCTGTCATAGGTCTATTCTGCTTGCTCAACTGACCATGCCATATGCACTATATACCATTTATTGTCAAATGAAGTGGTCTTCAACACCATAATGGAACTGAGCACAGTGCTCCACGTCAGCTATTCTATATATTGAGCTGCTGTTGTTGCTGCTCATACAATGCTGCTTCAGAAAATTTTGGAATGTAAGAATTTCTTAGGATACTTTTGCTTTTCCATTCATCATGCTCGTATTTTCCGCAGATTCGTATACACTCTGTCGTAATGAAAATAAGCGCTCAAAATAAATACTTCGTGAAGCACATGCATCAGGAAATCGGGAGCCTTTTACGCCTACACGCTTCAGTTGAGCACCCTTCTTGTCCTGATATACATTGTTACATCATGTTTAATAAAATTAGAATCAATACTTGTGGACTATTATATATAGGTAGGCATATACAAAAAATACCATGCACATCTTCATGTTGAGCACTATGTACCTATATTATTAACTATTCGAGAAGCAGAATAGTTGTTGAGATCGTTGGAAATATCTGTCAGTCCGTGCCATGTCCGTGCGCGTTCTCATGCCAACGCAGTTGTGACCCAAACTTGGTATTTCGTTACTGGATTACGTAATTAGGAGATTTGCCGCGAATAGTTTTTTAATCTGCTTGCTAGAATTTATTGTTTTTCAATTCCCAAATGTTATAACTTCCAAGGAATTTCATCGTAATAATATATGTATCTGTAATCTCAATGGAGAAATCACATGAAATAATATTTGATGTTTTATTACTAGACATATACATAGTTAGCCATGTGGTTTTATTATTATAGTGTAAATCCTGTCATGAAAACAAGGTGTCACATATATAAATATAGGTACTAGGTAGTTTGCTACCATGACGAATGACGTACATACAACATATATGTCGATCCCTTTTCACTTTTCAGACTAGTGCATCCTTCATGAAAACTTATGCCTGTTTTTTCGGCTAAACTCTTTTGTTAGTTTGGCCTCATGAAATCTTAATCTATCATAATAATAATGATTATTCCAGTAGCAATAGTGAGTGAAAATTTACTATAAATATTGCGATTTTCGAAATAGCTATTATCTCGAGACAAAAGCTGATTCTTTTGCTCTACTTGGACAATAAGCGTATAAAGGTAGCATGACATACTTGTAAGTTTTTCCAGTTTATTCCACTTTTGTATCGACAAAATGGGCCATTTAAAGGAATAATGACTGTTAAAAGGTTGAACTTCTTGCTGCACAAGCTTCCAAGCAAATTGTATACATATTACGGATATTTTATGCATTGGTTTTGGTTTATTAGTGTGACCTTTAAAAAGTACAATAAGCTAATATTCAGTTAGACGGCTAATAAATATATACAATACCCATGAAGCACAGTAGCTTACTCTTTTAAATAACATGGCTAACAAGATCCTTTTGGGCGATGACAATAAAAGCAAGTAATAAACCTTTTTCATGTTGTTCCCAAGTAGTCATGAAATTTTAATGGTTTGAAAGTACTAAAGAAAGTCATTTTATTTAAAGTAGTACATATTATGAATCGAATATCTAGGTTGGTATACACATGGCTGACTTTTTTGGCGAAATCATTATAAAACGAGTGTCTATAAACGTCATACTATTGGGATAAAAAATTGGGTAGTCCGGAATTTCCTTTTTCATGATACTCGTGTCTGCTTTTTTTTGGACTACTGTGTCAAGATCGTAGGGTTGAAGGTGTTCTCGAGAATTCTTCAAAAGGTAAATATGCTCACTGGATCCGATCCACTCAATTAATGTGAACAAACTGATATTTCACCATTAAAGGAAATCCAACTATTAAATATATATATTGTATATGTGCCCATGGATGATTCACTTTTTACTTGATGCTAAATGTTCTATTCTTTAGAGTGTGCAGTGATGTGCAGAACAAAAACAGCTTTTTTATTCAGTTTTTACATCAATATGTTACGCCTGGGATGGGATAAAATACCCATGTAGTCAGTGTGGGACGTAGAACACGTTTAATACTTGAGCAAATATCTGATTTCATTGGATCAATAAACACAAAAATAATATTTACTAAGAAGGAGATACGAATGTTTTCATGATGTGCACGAGCCTGTAATGTGACAATTTGATGTTAATCGTTCTCCAGACCAACTCAACTCATTTTTTTTACTTGCCACTTGAAAAACGGGAACCACCAGGAACAAATACATAGCTTGTAGCTATATTTTTATTCCTATATATAACGAAATATTAAATGTATGCATCTCATGTTCCATAGGATAAAAAAATTCGCTTTGTTTGTAGTAATCGTAAAAGGCCTCCAAAAAAGGATTTACTATGCAATACTTTTATGATGATGTAGTCCTCTATGAATAGCACACTGTGCAATGCAAGAAATGGACCACTACATAATAATTTAGAAGGAAAACACAAAAATAACACTTTAGACATTCACAAAGCGTAAAATAAACATGTACGAAGATACCTATGCATATTAAACAATACAGCCCCCACTGGCATCCCATAATCCTGTGGAAAAGGAGGAACTTTCTTATTAACCTAAATGCATCCTGCATTCTCTCGTTGTGCGTACGTGTAAGATAAAGAAAACCAATATAATAGCCACCAAGACTTAGATAGAGAATACCTATTGTGATGTTATTTTTACTATCCTCTTGTGCAAACTTCAGTTTTCACTTGACTCCTCCCCTTTTACGTTTGTTGCTCCTTTTGTCCCTTTTTTTAGAAAGATGTTTTAAAGTAATATTCCGCGCGGTGGAATAATAATATCTTATCACAATGGTTTTTTTTGGGGATTTGTTTCCCAACTATATACCCATAGCCATTTTTCCCTCAGTAGTCATTTGCACTCATTGGTCTCACAGCCAGTTTTATTTCACGACTTAGTTTTATTCTTTCCAAAAGAAAAAAAAAGTGGAATACTGAGCTTTGCTGAGAATACTAATGGTATAGTTATTGCAAACTGGATATGAGCAGCTTAATCTGAAGAAAACCGACTCTCACGACTCACATTCACAAGTGTATTCTGCAAAAAGTAATACAATGCAAAACAGAATATTCAAAAATACACCGCCGCACAGATCAAATACATCCAGTTGTATTTTTTGCACATACGATAGTTATGATGATGACTACTTCAACTTTCACCGTTCCACCTAGACCCCGTCATCATCCATATGCAATATGCATACAGTGAAAGGTGAAATATCTACGAGTTGTGTATGGAGCGCTGAGAAAGGATATTATTTAAGAGCAGCTATAGCTAGCAACTTACGGCTATCATTACCATGTGATATGAAGATTTGAGTAGTTGGAATTTGTATCTGTGAAGAATCACAAACAGATAATATGGATCACAAATATAGAGAAACAACCTAAAAATTGGTGAAGGGGGAGATTAACCATATGGCAAAGGCAAAGTCGCATCTCAGGCGTTCACACGCCATGGCGCTAAGTAGGTGCCTATGTACGTTGTATATATATGTCTATCCCATTCAACAAAAATATTTTCGTGTGTGATTTCCCAGGTGTGAAATTAGATATAAAAAAATGAACTTTGTGTTCTCAAATTCTTGTTGTTTACGTAAATTTTCGTGCATTACTTCTACTTACTACATAATGCTTGCATGAATCGAAGAAACCGAAGTGTCAAATTTTCTTTCTCGTAAAAAGTTGTTACATTATTGTATTTTACGTTATCGATTTGTGGGATGCATGACACATCTCACTCATTGAAGTTGAAACAAAGATTCCGGCTAGCATTATGAACGCTACAATAAGTATACATATATACCGGACCCATTCAAATGGTATCGCAAACTAGAGCAAATGCAAAACAACACAAAAGGTAGAAGAAGAGCAACTTTGTGTACCGAAATTTTTCAGGTTGGAGCTAATTTATTGCCACTTTTACATTGGAGTTTGAATTTCCCTATTACGACTCCTGAGATATAAAATATTTTTGCAAAAAGAAAAAGAAAAGGGAAAATGAGAAGGCTTAGTGACTTCAACTATACAGGGAAGATTGAGTATTTCCTGTGTGTTTTTTGCCTTGAAAAGGAAATACCTCGAGAAAATGAGTAGGCTTTTTGGTTCAAGATTATATAGTATGTAAATGCAGCTGTACATATACTAGAGAGAAAAGAAATAACAGATCAGCCACGTTATGTATACGATACACAATGAAAACTTACGTGATTCGGGTCCTCTAGGGGGGAAAATGGAGGCGCTTTAATACCAAGTGACATTGGAAACTGCAGCTGTGCTTCTTTCTTCTGTGATTGCGGTCAGCTTTCTCAAGTGCTTATACACTCTATGCTCAAGTACTTCTCTCTTGTTATCTGAGAAAGATGGAATAAAGGAAACTTAATTTATAAATAGAGTAGGATTCTAATACCTGCTACCTAAAACACCGCTACAACTTTACAGAAACATACAAACTATAGTAATGATTTCATACAAAGTTTTTTTTTACTATGTACCAACAAATATTAAACTATAGTAAATAGACAACGATTACCACCAAGATGTTATTAGACTTATTCTTTATGCTATTATGCGGCAACAAAATCGTGAAATTTTTATTTCCTTCGTTGCCCTTCCTTTTTATGAAAAGACCTGGTAAAATGCCAGTCCTGGAACTCTAAACACAAGATGCAATGCAAGAAATGTATTTATATGTGAGTCCATCCAATTTGGTACCTTTATATACGTGGAATCTCAGCTCGGATTTTTAGAAAATACCTACGCAAATAAAATACCTTAGATTAAGTCATGTGGCCCTTGTGACCAACTTTCTTGTGACTACATCAAATCAGTAAACCCTCGATTTTATAAACCATGGAAAATTACTAAATGACTCTTCATTAATTCGACGCACTTGTATACACAACAAAAGGAACTACATGTTTTTGTGGAAAGAATGTCCCACCAAGCGGGTTAACAGGAAAGTATTTTTTTTCAAGATCAAAGCTACGCGTATGTTCATTGGTAACAAGTAGTTATTTTAGAATTTCTCTTGTTATCATACTTCAACGCAATACTTCTTTGTAGCATTACTAGCAAAATCATATATGACACGGTTTAGTTGGTGTCTTCAAAGGGTCGTGCCGTGCCAGATCCCACACAATCCCCAAGCAGTATGGTTAAACGAATTTTGCAGTTATTCTATTGTTAATCCCCACATTTCTATATTTTAAAAAGGAAAGCTGCGCCTGCAGACAACCATATTTTTAGTGCAAGTGATAAAACTACTTAATTAGCATAATTAGTATCTACACATGCATAGGTCTGTACAACATACATACCTATATTATCCTCCAATATGAGTTTTATACTGTTTACTCTAAGCGAAAAAGAAGCATAGAAGAACAAATTAGATATTGTTTTGCCAAAAGTTTGAAATTTATTACATTAGTTTTTTCCTATTTCTAGCTTTCCAATCGATTTTCAGGATATCAATCCACCATTGTTTCCAATCCAACCGCTTTAACTTACCCTCTCTTTCTTTGTTCAAATCCCTCTAAACGGAACATTAAGAGCATTCTTTTTAGTGATACCCACTTTCTACTGCCTAATATTTATGTAGAACGTGTTAGCGGATTGGAGAATTACTTTTGGATGACTATTTATGTCATTTATTTTCGGCCGTACCTTTCTCTGTAATGTTGCTTAATGCTCGCAGTCAGGTGGATAGATTTATTGCCAATTGAGCTAGCAAAATGTAGGGAACAGTAGACGATAATTTCTCAATTACAAAATATTAGGATTTCCCACTTATTTATTGTGTATTTTGGGTACTATGCAATACAATAAATTATTGCAATCAGTGAGACATCTTTCGCATTTACCACCTAATCATTTCCTTTTACATGATACCTAAATAGAGATAATTTGTTTTCACTTTTTTCAGCCCATTCAGATTTGATTATTGACTTACGAAAAACACGGGACAATGAAAATTATTTAAACATGGCTTTTACCACATCTTCACGGCCTCTGCATCAAAAAGAAAAAGAAAAAATCGATATTGCATTTTCATTTTGAATCATCCATATTTGTATTTATACTAAGATATGCTGTCGAATTTCTGATATATTAATAGCATATACATAGCAATGCTACTCATTCACCCCAAATGTAGCAATATACATGGAACGTGACCTTTTTGCCAACACAGTTGAATATATACACACATATCTATTTGTATATCCCGTAATCTAAAAACAGTGTAGGGAAGGGCGTGTCTAGAATATAGGCGTGGAAGACTAGATTAGAAACTTGAAAAGTAGGAGAAGAATGGGCTTACAATCACAACACCGTGGAAAAGAGAAGAGAAAGGGCCTGTCTGTTGTTGGAGATGAAAAAAGTGGCTAGCAAAAAAAATCAACCCTGGAGCATGAGTTTTTGTGACACTTGATAGTGAAAAATAATGTACATATATAAGTACACAAGTAATTTATATAATAATGTAACATCACATATGCACATATATGCAACCACATTGGAGGTACTATATTTTTGATACTTTTTACAACAACAACTTGAGTCAAAAGTATATTTATTACCTTCACGTTGACACATCTTCCAATTGTGCATCTGTGCGTGGCACAAAAAGAGTAAAGCCTTCGCGTACTTCATGCACATAAGACAAAAAACTTGATCATGAATGACTTACCAAAAAGACAAGACTTTTCCCTAGTTTTCTTCTACCACTGTATTGGATGACTCCAAACTCGACCTTATTTTAGACTTTCGTTTCGTTTCTTCAAAATTCCAAGAATTCGGCTAATAAAACGTCTGTTACCCTGTTACATTGCGATGCATATTATGTATATGATTGTGACAACCTTTCTTCGACACAACCAGATATCGTACAAAAGACAGTTGATAGTTTTGTAAGTTTCATACCCGCAGAGCAGAAAAATATGCCTGCATGCATCCTCCTACCTTCTCATCTGACAACATGCCTACATAAACAAATTCTAAAAGGAAATAGGTAAGTACCTAGATATACATAAATAACAGGAAACAGGTATCCAAGTCCTTGTCCTTTACTCTCTGTGTAAGAATATCAAAGGGCCAGGGGCCTCAGTAAGACAAACAATACAAAAATATTTTTGAAACAATTTTGTGCATACTGAATTTTATGCATACAATTTTTAACCAGCACAGTGAAGCTTTGCTTTAGCTGTATAAAATTCATCTGCACGTCGTCCGTCCTTGTTTCTATAACCCACGAACCTTAGTTTTTGCTTTTTTATGGCTACCTTCGTCGCGGTCATCTATCTTCGCTGTTCATTGTATCGTTTAAAAGGTTTATTTTCTACGTTTATTATTATTGTATGCGTACTAGATTATGAAGTAATAGGTACATATAAGTACAAAGACATATATGTGACAACCAGTCATGAATTTACATTTACTAATATCCCCCAGCAGTGTACTTATCACAAGAGCAAAAGAAATTACCGCTTGTCAACGTGAGACTTTTCTCTATCCTCATGCAAATTTGTCAGGTTCCATTCTTTTGTGACAGTCAACGACAGCTGTGCTATTTCTTTGAACAGTTATATATATACACCAGCTTGTTGGCGATGTAATGATGATGATTATGATTAACTGATGGGGATGAAATAAAGTTGAAATGAATAAGATGTAGATTTTTTAGGCGCAATGTCCCCTATGCAAATTATCTTGTCAAAACACCACATGTGAGCACATGCAGGGCGGAAATGTCGTCAGTTTTGCAACAACTCACTAATGCACGCTAAAATATTTTTCGTTTGTTTCTTTTTATTTACTTATGAGCTTGAGTGCCCTTGAAACTATTGAGTTGACAGGTTGGAGCAAAAGAGTCTGAGAACGAGATTTGATTGAAGATTTAGTGAGACAGAGGCGCGAGGTAATCGCAGACTCTTAAATTGCTGGTCTTGATCTCTAAGATAATTTTCAATATTATTTTTACATGCAAGATCTTGAAAATAAAATTTTGACAACGACGAAGACACTTAAAATTACTTAGTGCATCTTCTGAGAATTATGTTATTACCATTTGGTAAAAAGCAATAATTTAAACTATTAAATAAATTTATACATGCGTAAACGATGATGAGGTAGTCTTGGATCATCCCAAATGACTCGTATGGACGCAATGAATGTTCCACTGCCATTTTAACTTTTGAGAGATATAACAAATGTTTAATGTACGAATTAGTATTTACATAGGTATACCTACATCATCCTGCGTTTCCTCCTTATTTTGAGTGGTGAATTTAAGACGCTGTCTTATTAGCATGTCGTCCTTGACGCT
Source organism: Zhuqinia jingwanae (assembly GCA_027744095.1). Classification (NCBI taxonomy): domain Eukaryota; kingdom Metazoa; phylum Arthropoda; class Collembola; order Entomobryomorpha; family Paronellidae; genus Zhuqinia; species Zhuqinia jingwanae. The sequence continues at coordinate 12,510 of JAHZNC010001688.1, forward strand.
TCTAAACATTTTTTTTTAAACTTTTGATGTCTAATATCAGACCATGCATCTTTCATCCAAGCCATAAGTATAGATTACTATGTGATATAAATAGAGATGAATATACCTACGCACTTTTACGAATGAACGAGCCAGTTTTCTGTAAAATTTCACTCTCCCGAGCGAGATAAATATAAAACAACAAAATTAACATTCATTCATCATAAATACATCTTATTCCTTTATATCAAACAACCGCATAATATGTGATATATTCCCAGGGAAAACTGGTTTAGGGCTCAATGTGTTATATTTATACATTATTTGTGTAGATATTTCACAGTTTCCCATAAAAACGAATCGGTCACTTCATGACAGCTAACATATTTTGCCGTGTAACAAAAATAAATGGTTATAGAGATTCTATTTTAAGCCCCAAAATTTGCTCGAATAAAATGTTGAGCGTAAGTGCTTTCAAATTATGATATATACATATATATTTCGTGTCGTCTCATGGTCTTGCATCTATTTGTACATAACTTGTTGGAACGGGATGTTTTCCTACAATATTTTGTACATGTGATATGCTAATCATACATTTCACATGACAGTTATGACGATTGTAATAAAGATATAATCATCATGGAAGTGTGTAGCTGCATTCATCACCGCAAATTGCATGATTTATATAGAGAGTGAATATGATAAAATATGAAACTACAAGTTATGGTATTGCTGTCAGTAGTTTTTAAAACATACGGCAGCATCAACATCACAGACACACGATTACATTCAACGTGTGGTATTTCATGTTCAATATATACAATTTAATGAGAATTTCCAGTTGTTCTTCTCCTGCACTTTGTTGAATGACAACGACAAATCAACATCACAGCCACACGATTACATTCAACGTGTGGTATTTCATGTTCAATATATACAATTTAATGAGAATTTCCAGTTGTTCTTCTCCTGCACTTTGTTGAATGACAACGACAGCAGTTGCTGAGCTAGGAATTGCTTCCACTTTGGTACAAATTTTGGGATCTTGGGTGGAATAAAATATTACCTGATATCGGGACCACGTTTTCCTACCTTTTGCTCGGTTAGCGTCAGGAAATTTAAAGATACATAAGTAGCTTCTTTCTGTGACCGAGATGTAAATCCATTGAATATATAAAACAACATCTTCATCAAGGGAGGGTTATGTGTCCCCGCGTTCAGCGGAGGACGCTATATGTCAAGAGTACACGCATCATTGTAAATAGTAATACACGTATAAATGTTTTATGTCATCTCGCCTAACACATGTCATGTCCTCCTCCGGCTCTGAAACCTTTGCAGCACAACACTCTTATTTTTTTATAGACTTTTCACAAATGAAGACATTTTGACATAAGCTGTCTGTTTAGTTTGTGTACCCTCAGATTTCTTGACTAGTTTGTTTATATTTATATCTGTGCAAAATATTATGGCCATGGCTTTCAGAATTTTGGCTGTCTACTTTTGCTTCAGTCTCTGCGGGAGCAGATCCTCCTCAGAGACAAGTCAGATTTAAAATCGATAAGAGTACGCAAAGGCAATGACTAAGCGCATCCTTTATGTAGTTTATACCATTTGCAAAAATAGATGTAGGGGTGGTTTACTTCAACCTTCCATGCAACATCATCAATCTTTATCATCACACCACTCTCATATGTTTATCATAAGGAATCGTTTTGGTTGCAAGTCAATTGAGCTTGGCAAGGGCGCGTAGCAAATAACTCTGCTATTTGGTTATCACAACAAGACAGCATCCTTATAGACGTATGCTATATTTTCAAATTTGACGTCTGCATTTTTTATTGCACATTATATGCTGCTTGAGCTTGAAACAAAGAAAAATGACAGAAAGTTAGCCGGAATGCCGGCTAGCTTTCTGAGAACTTGCTATACAACATGTGGATCTGTTTCCTCATCTTCATCTAGATAGAGGTTGCTGAATACGACATATCCTATTGAACTTCGTGGAAAGACGAAAGTAAATTTAGCCCAACCCTGAAACTATGAAGAGCAAGATGAACATCAATATTCATTTTTTTATCCACAGAAAAACCAACCATTTCAAATTACATTTCGTCCGTCGAAGTATACATCCGACGACTGTATTTGGGGAACTGCTTTTGGTTCTTTCATTTCACTGGACTATGATGTTATATTGCTTAGTTGAACAATATTATAACATTAAAGTAGCATAGATGTAGCAGAGATATGACCACAAAATAAGAAGTATTTTCCTTTTGTGTTGCATATTGTTCTACACAGCGACTAGCTTTCTTTCTTAAAACGGAACACGTGGAAAAGGAGGAGTTGGTTGAACGGAAGGTTGAATAAACTTCTCTTTTCTGCTACTCTTTGAAACTGAAAACACTTTCCTGACATAATACTTCCATTCATTTCAATAAAGGATCTTAATCGCATCGTATGAAGTGTACAGGCAGACACATCTAATTAGGGACTTGGGGGTTTCATATCAAGGGGTCATTTCTAAAGGCAATTTGCATTATAATGCTACAATTTTATGTGTTCCATTATTACATTATACACGTACTCTAGCAAAATGGAGGAAGTGGTTGCCTCTCTAAACTATTACACTAGGGCAACTTTACATACACACCATCACGTAGTCATTTGATTTGCATGTCGTTCTCATTTTATGCTTTTGTGTACATGCTCAGTGCAGTGTAAAATGCGATTCTTGGTCACCGATGTTTTAGGGAGCAAAATGAAATTTTCCTGCAAAACAGATTACTACCATATATAGCGGTAGTGGTTACGTTTGACAGAAAAGCATCGTACTTATTCTTGTACTTGTACAATAGATAATACAATACAAATGAATGGGGAAAGTGAAACCATTTTGTGAAAAGCCATAACCATAAATACACACACCTTTATACCTTAAATATAGCAATGAAGACTGTAAATTGTCTTTCTAACAGTTTATTCAAATGTGAAATGTTGCCATAAATTTGAGCAGTAACAATGAGAAAACATCAAAATATAGACAAAATGTACATAATGTAATGTGGATGTATAGTAGTAGGTAATGCTTCAACAACTTCATTGTTGTCGTAATCTTTGTCCAATTCAACGGGCATATTGTGCCATCATCATTCTCGCCACCATTGAATGTGAATATGTACTTATATGCTTACTTGTAATGGTTTATTATTTCATGTTTACTTTATTTATGTGTGCAATTGATCAACACAAGTGTTTGCTTTCACTGTAATTTTGACTGACAACGATAGTGTTTTATTTTACACGCTTTACAGTTAAATACATGCATTCACTCAGGCATATTATGTGGTTTTGTTTTAAAGCGAATGATAGAGACGTAGCGCAACAACATTAATGCCCATTGAAAAGATGTTATAAGTTATAATCGTTCATTCAATAATATTTTTTATCCTTTTCTCTTCTGTAGAAATAGAGACGCATGAATGACAGCCGCATACACTTTTACAGAAATTTTATGTTGATATTGTTGTTCATAAATGGAGTTCATGGGAAAAAAAGTAAAAGGGGCTAAAAGAAGCATTAGGCATTTTTGCCATTAATGTGGAAGTGAAGCTAAAAAATAGAGCCAAAGTACCTACTTACTTTTGTACAAAATTATCCGCCAAATGTGTTGAAGGGTTTTGCCCCTGAGAAAACTTTTACTACAGCAAAAAACTTACGTCAGCCCTTCGGGGCATGCATTCCATCATCAAAGTAATACATGTTTTTTTGCGAATGATGATGGCCATTTGCTATGGTTTATATTAGAACCCTTTTCCTTTATGACATATACATATACTCCAGGGCCAGTGGTGTTAATCGATTTGGCAAAAAAAAATCATGAGTCAGACATGTGCCTACGAGACTATGTGTTTGAACAAAATTAGTTTAAGTATCCAGTAGCAGAGTGTATGGGCGAGACGAACGAACAGATTGACCATAAAAATATAACTATAATCGCAGGTCTTCATAAATACATACAAAACCATCCAAAATGGCATTCCCTTCTCAAAATTCTTACTATTTTATTGTTGCTTTGAAATGAACGGAGCGTTCTAGGTTTTATGGATTGTCAGATTATGTACATGACTGCAATGTACTCTTTAATGCACGAAAGATATCAGAATCCTAATGGGCTTTGAATATTGTTAAATGACAGAATGCCTAAAAAACGGAATCCCGTTTTTAGTAATGTTATTTTGCATTACCAGTAAATTTTTGGCAAGAAGTGTAGGTGCATTTCATTCGTTGCAGTAGTGGTCCATATGTACATGTACATAGGTACATGCATATATTATGATTGGATACTACTATATTACTATATATTACTATTCATTACAGACTATAAAGTCACATTGCTAATAAATGATATTAATTCAAGCGCTCAGCAGGTTCCAGGTAAAATCCATGTACCTTTTGTGCAGTCAGCAGTGCAAGTATTTTTTTAAACGTTTTTTAATATTAAGTTATCCTTGGTTCGCGTTTTGTACGGTCACATGAAACTGTAAGGGAATAATATTTTTAATAGAATAGATGTGCATTTCACATGACGCATTAATGACTACTATAGTTTTTTTTAAGGAAAATGACACGAAATAACCTTCAAGGAAAAATTCTTTCATCATGGAAGATGACATACACTACAAAAAATACAAACGATGAAACAGTTGACAATTTTTTTTAAAAATATAAGTGTTGGTATTAAGCGTGACAGTGAAAGTTTATGAAATTTAGTGTGTGCACATCTTCTAAGATCGATTCAAAGTCACGAACCTCTATATTTTGAATTCTACTTATAGGTTACTATATAAAATGGTCGTTATAAGCATCTAACTAACACATGCCTAAACACATTTTTATACAGTCGATAATCTCAGTTTGAAAACTTGCTGAGCAAAATAATCCGTTATCATCACTGCTTGTGCTGTGCTGAAGGGCTTAAATGTGTAGCAATAATAATAATATGGTTTAAAAAACCGGAATGAAGAGGCGGCACTTGCAGCAATATCAAAATTGTTGTTTTTTCTTTCAAGTGTATCGTTTTCTGCCTACATCTTTTGCGTTATTTTGTAGTGTTGTTTTGCAGAAATTCTCTGTTTATTGACAGATTTTGTATTCATGTAGCGTTTGCTCGCGATAAAATAGGATGACGGAAATAAAATGACGGTGCCATTTCTGGGCGGTGAAAATATGGTAGGCAAAAAATGGCAAGGTTTTTATATGGCAGGCATTTAATATGACGTGGCCACTTTATGGCAAGTATTTTAAATGGTGAATCCGTTTTCTGGTAGGTACTTTAAATAGCGTACCAGTTTGATGGCAGTAAATTTACATGGTCCAACACTCGTAGCATTCAAAAATACATTTGTACAAATATATATATATAAATACATATTATTTTTTGATGCATCATTTTACAATTTATACAAGTACACATGTATTTCTAAATGCTACAAGTTTTTGAACATGTAACTTAACTGCCATCAAACGGGTACGCCATGCAATATACCAGCCAGAAAGTTGTCACGCCATATAAAAAA
>JAHZNC010001689.1:0-17533 GCA_027744095.1 Zhuqinia jingwanae
GGAGAAGTTATCCTAGGGAGAAGTTTTACTGTGGAAGAAGACCAGGGAGAAATCCAATTGTGGAAGTTCCCCTAGACCCTAATAAATTATGTTTATCAATCAATGAATGATGACTACTTGTTGTCGTCTTTATATAATTAATAAGATTCACCTGCATCCTACAAATTTCATGCAATAAAAATAGTGCATATTACTATTTATGGTTGTTATAATAATAATAATAATAATGCACTAAATGTATCCTATATATTATCGCCGAGTGCATGTTTTCATATAGTGATTTCTCACCAATTGATCTCATCATTATAATTCCGCTAAAGACTTTACTTAATGAGCTACAAGGTGCATCACATTTCCTACATTTTTATCCGCTCAATCAAAAGATTTTATTTTTTGCATCTACTTTGTATATGTACTTAGTGTCAAATTATTGTACACGGTTTGAAATTAATTAAATCTAAAAAAAACCGCTGATATATATTCCGTGTATATTTCCTACAAGAAACACAACAATCCACTGTTGAGAAGAAAGATTACGTCCAAAAATATGCTCAAATGAGCTATTCTACTCATTTTCAATTTCTATAGCGATGTAAATTCTTTGAATGAGATTGCCTCGTGTGGGTAGAGGTGGGCATAAATAGTATATTATGCCTATACTATATGTAAAATATTATAATATACCAAATCAATGCATACATATGTTCCCATAATAAATTATAGGTTGATCAAAATGAAGATTAACAAACAATTTTTAGCCTTTTACACACGCTAATGACTGACTTCCGTTTTAACACTTGAAAACCACGCACCTGTCTCATCCACCTCAAACGCATGAATGATTCAAACTCTCTCATCAATCCATTCATTTTGCAATGTTTTAAACCTGCAGCGTGACGTGTCCACGATAATAGTATAGTATATGCCTAATAATAATAATAATAATAATAATACTAATAATAGCTGAAGGGAAGCGCAAACAAGGTGCAACTTACTGTTGTTTTTAGTACTATATGCTATTTATGCTTATCTTGAAAAAAATATTATTGGCAGGTAATCTCTTGAATCAACAGTACCGTTCTATTATAATAAATGTGGAAAAATAAATGCTATCGTGTAATCCTCTTCCTTTTGACTTGATGAAGATATTGTGATGTTCTTAAGAATAGCAATAATAACAATAGTTGCATATTATTATTGCGTGCATACTACTACAACTACTTCATAAAACTGGCAACAACATGTACGAAGCAAATGCAAGTGGTGTATAGAAAAGGAAGAGCTATAACTGCTGCTATAATAATGAAAATAATAATAAATAATAATAATATAATCACTAAAATGAGAATACGTCAATGATTTTTATGAATATTTTACATACAACAATACAAGCATACTACATTGGTACATTTGTTCAGATTTCAGATTACAATGTGACATGTTTTACATGTCCAAAATGCCATTCTGCGAAAACGACCATGAGAAGACGAATGTGTGTGTGTGGTAACAAAAATAATTATAAACTTTCACTGAAAAGTGAAATTGTTATTTTAATCCTCTTAGCTTTTATCCATTACTTTGAATATTATTATAATAATTATATCCATTATAGTGTGCGTCTATTATTGCTTATATGACATACATTTAATAACTCACTCGAATCTTGATAACAATGAGGAGATTCAATTACATGTTAATAATATACCACTGAACAAAACCACGATTACGAAACCCTATGAAATGTAAACTGCATAATTGTACATACACCGGCGGATAAGATTATTAGATTATTTTAACAAGGTGCCTTTAGTCAATCGACAACTGAATAAACATCTAAATAGCAGTTATATTATAAATATTTAAAAAGAAAAGAAAAAAAGAACACACTAAGCGTGTTTATCCTTCCTTCCTTCCGTTCTGTCGACAAAAAATGTTGTGTTACAGGATTGCAGCACCTCCCAAATTCGCATTATTATTATCTAATTTAATCTGGCTCATGTATAATTATGTAACATGACTTTTAAAATCAATCATTATCATTAATGTTGTGCAATTTGTACTTTATACACTGCTTTTTGTTTCAATTAACTCCGTGAAATAATCACATTATAAAAACGATCATCTAATCTGCTCGGTTCATGATCTATTTTATCTACTTAACATAATTAATACGCTATCCAGGTAATTTACAATTGCAATAATGACCATGCTCGAGGCATGTACGAACATAATTTACCAATAAATAAATCATAGGGATTTACAGTATATGACGTTTATAAATAGCGTCAAGAGCCCCAGTGCACCCAATATTCTCAGCACTCAGCGCATCCGATTTTCTCTGAACAGTTAACACTACAGCAAGGCAAAAGAATGAAATTGCTATTAAAAATCCTTGTACAAAATGTGCATATTATAATATAGTTGTATTGTCTCATAAAGCTCTATATATACATACCATTATTGGGAACATTTCACCGTGCGAATTGAAAATATATCGTGGGATTTTTTTCATTTAATTAATTTTTTTTAAGTAGATTTTTCATGCACAATCAAGATTTCTTATAGAAAAAGTATTTTTTACTATTAATACATACATTAATACATATGCCCATGTATACCTACAGTATTATTGTTGCTCTTATCGAACGATTACTACTGAGTCGATGTCACTTTTTTAAATGTTTACTTTCAACTTTTATAGAATGCAACTGCTGCAGGTGAATAAACTACGGTGAAAAGCGGGAAAAGAATAAAAGTTTGCTTATTTCTATTATAAAAAGTCTCTACACTAAAGATCATAATTTACCAGGATTTGTTTTCTTTCTCAACACACTTTTGTGTGAGAATTGTTGGAAATATTCTTGTGATGACTCAACCTAAATTTGAGCAATTAGTACTGGATAATAACAGGAAAATATTGCTAATCATGGACCGGTAAGTTTAATAGGGTAGAAAAAAGTTTATGCTACGCCACAAACTTTCGCATTCACTCTAGTCACAGTGCAGTCAGTATTAATGAACACTTGTTGTCGTCTACCATTTCAAATTGGTTATATAGTTCACATATTACATGCATTATTACATGTTAAATGCAAATAGTTGCTTTTTCAGTCGCATTATGTAGTTACCTATGTATAAAGAATGCAAGTTACATAATAAAAAAAATCCTGTCTTCCGTCTACGTCTGTCACACACAGGTATTAAAATCCTAATCAGTAGTTTAAAACTACTATAACATCACAGCAAGTTATTGCCGTGTTGTTGATGTTGTTCATGCATGTACGAAGATGATTAGAAAAGCAGCGGTATTAAAGTGATAGTAACTACTATGAACTATAGTAGCTGCATATAATATGACATGGGGAAGGGGACGCCAAAAAAATAAAAAATAAAAAAACACAAATTCGCTAAATAAACTGACAGGAAGAAGAAGAAACTGTATGTAAGGTTGATAAAAAGTACCATGATGAGTGGCGGTTCAAATTATATGCTTTGTGTGCAATGCAAGATTGGATGATATAATATGCCTATAGGTACACAGTGCATAGGTAACCTGCTTCACACACAACAGCAGCATTTTTTTTAAATGTTTTGATTTCATTTAATTTCATTTTGTTGACTTTAGCATACATATAAGCCTTTGAGGCAGCAGAGAAACACACCAGACAAAGACCTGGCAAAGTTAATAGGTAAGTAAGCAAAAGCATATTATAATACTTCCTTCCACGTTGTTGTTGTTGTAATAATAATTGTGACGATATAATACCTATTATGCCTGCCTTGCTAATAACATGTTGTGAGAGACCTGATGTGATGATGACTGTCGTGCCGGTTAATGGCTCTATAAAAAGCGGCTGTCCACGCTGACAATTAAGTTAATCGTTTCGACTACCTTTTGCCATGACCAACCAACCCTTTCCCATTTATGATGCTTTTTGAAATCGTCGTGTAAGGATCATTTCATCTGTGTCTCTCTGTGTGTGGTGCTACTAGAAAAAGTAGGATCAAAATAAAGCTCTCGTGCCTTGTGGTCTACTCTACATTCTCTCTAGTTTTTACATATTCTATAGTAGTGTGACACATACACACGAGAGAGGAGTGACATATTACCCTAATATTGCCATTAATAAATTGAATTATTCATCTTTTTTTTAGCACAGAAAAAAAATCATTGTTTTTTTTGTTCTGGTGTTCCAGTGTGTGATTATCATAAAAATTTCATTTATTTATTTGTCTCACTTGTGTAGGCTCAAAATATTCAGCTTTAGTTGATATTCTGCGATAAAACAAGTCAAATCTTTTCTTGCTTCTTGGTTTAAACCGTATTTTTTCCTACTCTAAAATTTGCGTTCCATTATTTGCGTAAAAACATGGAACTCTCGTGGCAGCTGAGTGCTTTGATATTGTCACTACTGGGCTTCAGAGAGGCTGTAAGTCAATATTTTCTGAGTTATTCCTGAGTCATTATATTTACCCAACAAAACATTTCATCACGTGTACACCAACGTAAAACCACACTATTAATCATGTTATCAGCTAGGTCAATCGGAGCCTTTGAAAGTCACTGAAGGACAATACATGACATTAGAAGAAACAGGAAAGCTACTCCCACACGAGAAAATGGCGAAAATGATTGATGATCAGCTTCGTTCTATTCGTGAAGGTTCATTGAATACACTTTTTTCTTTTCTTAAATACATATTTAATTTTTTGTGAATTCCAATGTGAAGTCAATGATAAAAAATCTATAATGTACATTTCAAACAGTTTATCCTGAAATGATGAACATAACTCATCGACCCAAGTGGGCAGCTGGCGAGTTACTAATAAGTGGAATAAATCAAAACACGATCCGTGTCATTAACTCCAGTCGATATGGACCATTAAAAGCTGCAGAAAAGATGGAAGAATCTCCAAACGCATACAGACTGATATTCTCAAGACCTTATCATCCTGCCAAGTTGTCAGTAGAGATTTCAAGAGCTTTCGATCTCGAGCATGTGGAAGCGAATCTATTTCCAGGAGATGGTGATGATGTGAGATATCTTGCAGCCAATCCAGCACCCACATACTACACGTATGTATTCAAAATGGGATGGGACGAATGTCACATGCCTGGTAAGAATAATACACCTAAGAACACATATAAAAAAGGCCGCTCAGTTTCATATACTTTCCCTTTTATTTTTTTTAGGTGGATGCATTTACAGGCATTTCTGGGAATTTACCGTAGCTCAGAGTGCAGAGACGCAAACTGTCCGATTTGAGAAAGATTATGGATCTGATGTGTCAAAAAAGTTGAGACTGAGAGTAAAAAATGATAGTTAATTTTTTCAAATATATCCTTTTATAAAGTCAATACATTTCAATTACGTGTTAAGATAAGCATTTACCTGTTTTTTTGTGTGAAATATTTTTTATTTGTTCTTGCGGAATACTTGTTAAAATAAATATAAAATATTCTGTATACGATCTACTATATAATGTTTCATGTTTCTTGGTTCAACGAATTTTATTACGTGTAAACGAGCCGCCAGCGGCTTTATGGACCTTATATAATATAATATTACAAAAATAATAACGAAAATGTAAAACATTTGAAAAAAAGTATATAACAGACAACGAATAATTATTTGAATTGTATATATTTCTGTCAGACATGCTCGATACGAATTTCCGGAAGATTTGAGATTTTGGTTGATGAAGTCAATGGAAAAGTGTGTGGTCTTTCTCCCGATAAAGGCCTTGATAAGCGAGCACGGTCGCTAGAGCTAAGACTTATTTGACTTGCACGAAAAGATGCTGCAGAAAAGTGTTTGAGTCCAGCGTTGCCTACTCCTTAAAAAAGGATATTAAATTAGATACTACAGAAAATAGCAAATTAAATTGTCTTTTTTGTATTAGTTTTAGAGAACTTTAGAGTTTTCTTATTACTTGATGGGCGAAGAATTGCGACATCTGGAACTCCATTTTCATATCTGTAGCCTCTATATTTTTTCAAGTAGCAAACGTACGCCTGAAATATAGGTAAATTATAAATCAATTATGAATGTAAATTTGCAGCCCATTTATAAGGCGATACTTTTTTTTAATAAAACTTACCATGTAGATTAGTAAAAGAACCAAGCAAATACAGAAAAGTACTACAAACATTGTAATTATAAATGCCATTTAAATTATATTTTGTTAAATGATTAATGTTTATATCAATGAATATATTATATATTCTCGGATTAATTTTTATGATTCAAAAAAAAGAAGACTAAAACAATAATAGCTCTAGGACTAGTTCCTTGCCCTCTCTTCCACGATTATAAACAAAACTCGTTTAAAATGCTTCCTAATAGCATACTTTTCAACCATAATTAGTTGTTCTTTTATTAAAGATTTTCCTTGTCACATCATTTTTTTTTCATTTGACCGCTTATTGCGTATGTATACTACAAAGAAATATTGGCAATTCAGTGTCATTGTAAAATATTGGAAAAAGACAAACAAATATCCAATACAATCATTGATGATGGATGATGAATCATAATTGTTCACGCATGCATGCCTGTATTATTGGGTACGCATAATTGTGGTATTTGCGGTGTATATGCACAAGCACATAAATAAGTAAACATTAATGAATTATGAATCACACTGTCGGATGTGACGACAATAAATTTAGACTTGAGCCTGGAAGTAAATTTACTTAGTCATTATTACAAATTCTCAGGAAACTACCTACTTCTATTTCTATAATAGTTATCTTCAATATATGAGGATAATATATGCATTCATATGGTGAATGGTGAGGGATTTTTGTAGGTAAGATTGGAATATAACATTATTATATAGTGACATCATTATGAATTTATTGAAGTGGAAAAGCCAGTATTTATGTGATATGGTAGCGACAAAATAATCGTTAAAATCTATTATATGATGGCGTTCACGCGTTCAAAATTTGGATTCGTGACTGTTAAACTGATTCGTCAATATCCTTTAAAAAAATAACTTTCTAGAAAAATGCATTTAAGTGTGCATCAGTTCCTAGAGAAAAATAATTTTGGGCCGGAAGCAAAAGGTGCATAAATTTTTGCAGCAGCAGACACGTTACACATTGTGTACCATTCCATGGGGTATCATGATATGGCTCCGTAATAATAAGCATACGACGCGATATAAAACTGTCCAAAATATGTCATGCACCTACATAAATATATGCCTACCTATATATGCTTGATATGATTCATAATTGAAATTAATTTAAAAAAATAATTGAACATTGATGATAAAGTCAACATATTTTTACTTACATATTTATAAACATAATTTCATTTTACACTTGACAGTTTTTTCTAAAAATATTTTCTACAAATTATATACAACGTTTGAATAAGTATGTACACTTTTGGCAGTAAATGTTGATCATAATTATAATAACTATTGTTATGATAATAATTATTTGACACTGACAGTTACAGGTAAAAAGAAGACACATTATTTTCCGTTCTTATTGTTGTTTTGAGTACCATTACCACTACTTGAAGGTTGTACATCGTCGTCGTCATCAGAATCAGAATCCTCTGCCGGGTAATCAGGGTCCTCCTTTTTCTTTTCCCTTTGATTGATTATCAAAGTAAAAAGTGCAATAAAGACGCATTCTCCCAAAAGGACGTATGAGGGAAGCTTCCATTCATCACCCTCTGCAATTTTATAATTTAAAAAACATATTTTATCTGTATTTATATACATAATTGGAATATAAAGACTTTCAAGCGGTATTAATAATAATAAGGTGAAACCTTTGACTCGAACGTTAAATGTAAATTTGACAGGATAGTAACTCCTGACTTCTTTAGAACTCTCGTTTGGTGAGCTCAAATCCACTTGACATGTATAATTACCACGATGTGCCATTATAGCTGTCCCATTGTATTGCAAATCATTAGTCTTTGTAAAATTTTCAAATAATCCCGTATGTTCGTTTAAATCCTGTGTAATGTCTGTAATGTTTTCTCCATCTTTAAAAAATAACATGAAAATTAAAGACAAATGATAAAAACAAAAGACAATCAGGGTTAAAAATCGTCACCCTCCCTGTTTTTTCCCATGCATTTACTAACATACCTCCTCGCCACCATGAAACTTTATGTATGGATGGATAGTAACCAGTTTGGTTACAGTAGATATACAATTGTTCTCCAACATCCAATGTCACACTTTGTTTTTGTATTTTGCCTTTTTCATTTTTCATGGTTAGCTGGACAATCTCTGCAATAATCATAATAATTTCAAATCAAAATTACATACTACAGTTTTCCTTTGTTTTACCCACACTCATATTTTTGACTTTGTGTCACAATAAGCTACTTTAAAGGTACCTCGCAGTTGGATTGTTAGATTTGCCCTACTCATGTTCCCAGTATGGCACACGTAGTCACCAAACTCATTCCCTTTTATATCCTCAATGTCTAATTCAAGGCTTGAATTGGTTTTATGAAGCTTTACGTTGCAATCCGAGAATAATGTTGCATTTTTGTGCATAACATCATCATCATCTTCTTCTTCATCACTATCAGTCCGTTTAGGGTTTCCATTGCAAGAGGATTCCACATTTTCAGTGATATGATTTTCCTTCATAAATGTCCTGCAACAAAGCAACATTATGTGAAATTAATTGCTAGTATACAAAATACCATTCATTTAAAAAAAACATATTTACTGTCGTACTACCATCGTGGCTTGATGTTGTCACTGATTTCAGCATCCTTTAGATCACATATTAACTTAAAATCCCGATTGGAGGTCGAAAATACGGTAGGAGGACGTTCTCCAAACTTTCCTGAAAAAAAAAATTGATTCCGTTCCAAGTTCCTGATTGATACTTTACTTATTTTCGAGTTATCCCAATCCCAATATCATGCTTAATTTTCCGTTAACAAAACTTACCATGAACAACGCTGACCTCAGCATTTGTAAAAGAAATACTTACACTTAAGATAAAACTTATAAAAAGATATGAGATCACAGGAGATGAGACTGCCATAATGATGTATGTATAATTTAAGATCTTATTGTGAAATTTGAAAAAAAATCACTTTAAAACACTGCACCACAAAGGCCAATTATAACGAACGGCTGGTGTATACACTGGTGTACTTCTTCTACATGATTTACAAAAGATTAGACGCACTTGATGTTAAAACACGATTTATTTTTACGCATATTTATCACAAAATTTGAAATATGCATATAATTTTCTTAGCTGCTAGCTGTTTTTGTGCATATTTTGCGTATAATATAAAAAATAACTATTAACTTGAACTGGAAAAATCCTTCAATTATATTATTGTAGTCGTCTACTCACACACAAAACTCGTCACTCAGAAATTATTTCAAGTAAAATGTACACACAAACGAGGCCAAGTTTCCGCTTGTAGTAAAATGTAGACATGGACAACGCACGTAACGTATGTAATTTAGTAAAAAAAAATTAGTCATGAAAACAAAGCAATATTATGTGATGTGATGATAATGAATATTATGATGTTGATGATAAATGCCCACACATTTTGGTTCTGTCTGTATTCTGTATTCTGTACTCCATATGCAAGCATGATTAGAAAGGCCAAGTTCATGTGATATGTTGGTGTTGGTGTATTATTATTATTATTGTGTGCTGTGCCGTATTTAATATTTCATACGGACAACTGTTGAAAAATGAACACATAGACGAGATATATGTACATATATCCAATATTATTATGGATTCTAACATGACATTCATGAAGCCATCTGTAGTAATCTGTATGCAGGTATTGTGGTTTTTACATTTACGTGATGATAAAGCTTCTAGCTTCTATTAACTGAAAGTTGCCTGCCTGTTGTAATGTACCAGCACTCCTCCTTCGTGCTGGTGCTGGTTAGTGCATTATCCTAATTATCATGAGAATTCTGCCTGATGTGAAAACAACATCAATCATACATATAATCGTAGGATGTCTGTTTACTGGTGGTGGTGGAGTGGTAGATTGGATATACATATATATAACCCTTGTGTATTATTGCACATTGCATTTTCGTGAAAATGAAAGCAGCATTCGCGATTAACGCTTTACTTAGGTAGCTTTGAAAGCCTATACCCAGTTGTTAATAATAAGATAAAAGGTAAAGAGATAAAATGCAAACTTTTATGGACGGCATAACGCACACGTTGTGGGTTGGGGAACTTGTTTGCCTGGATTCAGGTTCATGTGCATACATAATCTCATTATTATGATGACTCATGTATAAAAACCCTGCATCTTTTACACAAAGATGAAAGTTGTTTTCGTAGTTTAATATGCATATTGATTGAACTGATTGAACCTTTTAATTAATACCCTTTCCATGTAAAAAATTTACATACATTTTAGTAATGTTGAATGTATACGATCCTTGCGTGTACGGACCTTTCCTAGTAAGCACATAAAAGCGTAAAAAATGTTTACTACCATAATAATCATCAAAATGTTAATGATCCTTGCGTGTACTTTGTTTTCATTATTCAATTCAGCTAAAAAAAGTCATCGTATGTAGGTGTAGTGTAACCAAACGCGTCTGCAAGTCTCTGCATGCATACAACATAGTCTTCACGTTCACATTCACATCTCAAATATATTATCATCATTCTTCCTAAATGATACATTGTAAAGAAGATTGTATAGAAGCAAGAGAAACGTGTACATTGCATATAGGTATATGTATACACCATATAGTATTCATGTGTCAATAAGATCTGTGTCGGCTAAAATAACGTCTTGTTGCGAAGGAAAGGAAGAATAGAATAATAATATTAATGATACATATATTATAATAATGATCTTGAGGCTGGAGTTAATTATATATTCTTGGTGACGATATGTACATGCATTCAATATTCTACTTTTGACAATCTTCCTCAACGCAACGCCATGTCTATCTGGGATAAAAGCGTTGTTGTGAGTAATGGTTCACAAGCTTCATTCATTGCGATTCATCGTTTCTAATAATATGTATATTGAAATGGAAAAGGTCGCATTTCGCTTGGTGATCCACTCTGGTCAACACCAGATACAATTTATCATAATACGTCATTCATATACTATGCATGCATGCGCGGTTTTTCTTAGCTAATCACACCCAACATATTACTACTATTATTTTCCGTAAAACTTGCCGGTTTATTGACTCTGTAGTAAATTAATAATACTCAATATTAATCCCTAATCAAAAAGTAGCAGGGTATATAACCGCAGTTTATTGCTGTTGTGGTATGTATGTTGTGTGTCGATGTATTGATGGACATTTACTGTTTTTTCTACAACACTATCCATGTAAACAACAGACTTAAACCAATTGGTGTATTATACAGAAATAAAGTAATAGAGAGGAATTTATATTACTAGGTGTAGAAAAGTGTAAACAAGAATATTTCAGTGAACTAAGCATATTTCACGTTATCTAAACACATAACATCCCATATTATGCATCCTAATTTTTGTCTCACACCACATTATCATTTTCCCACAAGACAATATCAGTAACACAAGAAAATTTACCACGCATTAGGATGATTTTGTTGACGGATCGATGTATTACACTTTACACTACTTGGTAAGAGAGAAGGAGCACGGCCAAACAGTCAGCACACAACACATTAAACATTTCAGTATACCTAGTTTTGGGATGTTAATCAGTTGAGCTTTAATTGAGTCAACAAAACATTTTTTTTCTGACATGACATGGACTTGATGGATGACACAATGAATGCCTAAAGCTGTCTGGCATGCCTTTTATCTATGCGACAGACTAAAATTGCTAGCAACAAAAACTAGACACGAATTAAATTGTCCTATCAACTAAATCAAGCAGTACGAATATAATTCTTATGCATGAGGGTACTCTCTGCTAACTTCCCATGTGGCACTCTTTAAATCGTATTTCAAAGATTGAGTAGTACGTCAAATAAAAAGACAGACACAAAACTTACAGGAAGTATTATGTTTTATTGTGACACATAGTTTATAAATGTTTCCTAGTTTAATTTAAAATTAGATTGAGATTATCACTCTAAACTTTAGTGTTTTAGTTGATGATAATTTAGTTTTTATGTCACGCACAAGTTGGCAGTATAATATATTACTATTGTATTACCCATATTAATGTTGCTGCATAACATGCTATACTCGCAAGCAGCCAATCTAAATAATAATTAGTAAATACTTTTAAATTTTGTGGAGACTTTTTCACCTTGCCTCTAGCAAATGGCTTCAAATTAAACTAAAATTTCCCTTTCATTTTTCACGTTTTACTGTCACGTTGTCATTCTCTGAGTTCTAAACGATTGACACAAACTATTTAATAGTATACATGAGCACTAAATGATTCGTGAAAAATAAGAGAGTTTATTGCATTTCGTATATTCAATATTGTAGCCACCACCATATTGATAATATTAGAATGGTCTTCTCTATCACCTGCTGTAACACAAGTAAATATACATAATAATATTTGAACATTCACTTTTGTATTTACTATCAAAATAGGCAATTGCACTTACTTAAACTTGTGAGATGTATAATTGCATTCATTTTCGCACATCAGAAAATGTGAGCGCTAATCTTTTCTACTTACCTTCCACAATGCACTATCATATTATGCAGAATGTAAATACATAGATGCAGTGCAGACCCTTATATCTTTTAGCTTTTGAGTTCAGTACACCTCGCGTAGTATAGTAATAGATTAATCAATGAAGCATATTATATTCATAACGATTGAAAAACAATATCCCATTTAAAACATATACAGAATAAGAACAAATCCTTGCATGCTATATTATTAGGCCTATGAATTTCTCAAAATTAAAAAAAATTATTATGATAGCCCTGAAGACGTTAAAAAATGAAATGGTATGCTTACATTATTGCACATACCTACGTAGGTATTTTTTATTGTGATACACTCCTAATATATCAACAAGCCTCTTTGCTAACGCAACAATGCTGTCATGTTCGTGTACGCATGTTTGGTGCATCGTGGAAGCTGTTAGGCCAAGTGGTTGACGTTGACAGTGGCAGTTAAGATTATAGATTTCAAATCTTTATCAAACTCATCATTTGATATTATACAGTTTACTTTGCACCCAACGTCATGTCTTGCAATAGTAGGCGTGGCTTACAACTTTCAAATTATGTAACACGCATAGAGTTACAGCATTGTAAAATGAAGTCCCTATATCCGAAATGAGCTTGAATGCGTTTAAATTTGCAAATGTCTTGGCCATGATTGTGTTATTACCTTACATTACCTTACCTACCGGCAGTTGATAAACGAACAAATCAGTTACGTATACTCAGTTGTGCATTCAAGTTTTCAGTTTCGTTGTGGGAATTGTCATCAACTGATTAAAAGTCACAGGAAGCTCCAACTTTGTTGTTATTTGTTTTGTTGAAGGAAAAGTTAAAACCTACATATATTCTAACAACATACATAAATCATGATTTTTTATTTGAACGCGGTACTCACCCTTTTAATCGGATGGCACGTAGTAGGGTCCGCAGGTGTAAGTGGTTGTAAGAAATATACATAGTTTTAAATCATACTAAAAAATATCATATAAAATCATTGTTTGAAAAAAATACTTTTGCAGCGTCCATCGGAGGAAACAACAATTCAAAACATTTCGAAAATTTTCCCGATTAATACTTTCCATCTCAGATTACCCTCATCAGAGGGAAGGTCCATTCCAGTGAAAATTATTCGTTTCAGAAGTTTGGACAGTAAAGATGTAACAGCAAATGAAAATAACAAAGAGATTTTCTCCAACTCAATCATGGCTCCACGTGGATTCCGTGATGATTTTGACATGAAATCCAACAGGCGAATGGTAGAACTTGAAAATAGGTTCCGAGTGCAGGTTCCAGTCATTCCAGAAGGCGAAAAGACTGGAAATTGGGTTCCCGGTGAACTGATTGTAAATGAAATAACAAGACGACAAATCAAATTGCTTGATCACAGTCAATTTGGACCGATACGCTCTGTAACATTGATTCCATCGGTGCATTCAGCGATTGTTGTTTTTGAGAAAAGATATAATCCAGAAAAGTTAATTCCTGCGCTCAAGTTTTTATATGGGATTGATTCCGAGCCTAATGGCATGATAACAACTACGTAGATAGCCTATTCGTTGTCTTAAAGCTTTGCACTATAAAAACGTATTATATGTTGTATGTATTATGTGCATCGTGTGAATCAGTTTACTAAGTGCAGACAAAAATATACATATGTAGATATGGATTGTATTGTATCTCAGCTACTTTTAGTTATTTATAAAAAAAAATATTAGTATTTTGTAGGTAAATGTTAATAAAATACAAGTGATTTTAAACAGTAAAATTGCATCACGTGAAATTGTATTTACCTCTCTACAAATGTAAATGTAAAATATATACTTTTGATAGTAATGATTGCCTACTTTAAAGTATTTTTAAAGTACATGTATACTTACTGATGACCTATAAAATAAATTTAAATAAAAAATTCGGAATAACAATGGAATAGCGTGGCTGATAATATTGTAGCTTTAATCAAATCAAATAATTTATTTTTGACTTTTGAGATCACACTTTTATGGCCTTGCACCAGAGTTCATTGGGGACGACTAAACTTTGTGCATATAGACAACAACGTCTGACGTGCCCAATGTATTGTAATCAATATTTAATTTGACTTTTTTTCCTAATGTTTACTTAACTTTATTAGCGTAGCATTTATAATTTATTTTTTTATTTTTGACCATAAGCTTTTGAGTCACTTATCATCTTGTCATATATATGTATACTTGTTTTTATTACTCATGCACGACACAAATAGATAAAATAGTCAGTTACTTTACTCCATGAATCACGCAACCTTTTAATATAGGTATTTGATATTGTAAACATGCAAATGAAAGGGCGTTCACGTACTTTTTTTTGTACTACATTTATTATTTACAAAGATCATCACAAGTTTGCGGAGGCTTTACAGACCCATGCACAGGTTACTACTTGTCAACATCAACAAAACTTGTCAACTTACATATTTGCACATTTATGTCGCTTTGCGTTTTCCACAGCAAAGAGGAAAATGGCAACTATCATGCCCAAAATTAATATGCCAAATGCTCCCTTAAGATTCCTCACGCGAAGTAAACTGTCGGACACATCACTGTCCCAGATAGCAGAATCTATGTTGTTTGCTTTTTTCCATTGATTTTTATTTTGTAGCACTTGATTAAGATCTGTCTGCTGCCAAAATGGTACAAGTCCTGTTTCCAATGCTGGTAGCAGGACCGACTTGAAATTGGAGGATAGAGGAGCCTTGTACTCATGAATAACTCCCGCAGGAAACATGGCTCTAATATTTTTCAATACGGTTAAATACCTTTCATTAATACTTTATTTATTTATGATTTTATCAATAAAAAATACTTTACAGTAAACCTCACCCCTCGTGGCGTGTAAATTTTAACGGGCTCTTTCCATACTGATCACTCAAGTTCCTATGCAGTAATTCTTCAAAAGAGACTATGAAAATAATGCATGTCGCCTTTTCCTTCAAAGTTCGTTCCATACATTTTAACGGACTAGGTTCTCGTCCCATTCTTTGGTAAATTTTCATGAATGATGGATTCGTAGAAG
Organism: Zhuqinia jingwanae; assembly: GCA_027744095.1. NCBI lineage: Eukaryota > Metazoa > Arthropoda > Collembola > Entomobryomorpha > Paronellidae > Zhuqinia > Zhuqinia jingwanae. The sequence goes on from JAHZNC010001689.1 coordinate 15,696, forward strand.
TTTTGAAGAACGTAAATCCCACGTTCCCAAAGTAGTGGAAATCAATAGCAAAGTCTTTGGCTAAGGCTAGCTCATCAAAGCTACCAGGAATATGGTCATAAGACGGGAACGTTAAAATAGAAACCATTTTGCTCCTATAAGCGGTTGAAATAACCAAGCAAAATGTTAGCCAGAATATGATGAAAGTTTTAAAGGAAATCTGTGTACTATTGTTACGAAGGTCTGGGCATTGCTCAAGAAGAGTTCGGAGTAGATATGCCATTCCTTTAAAATATTCCCATTTTTTCTTCTTATTCATGAAAGAATTGACATTCGGGGATACACGAGAGAAATATGCTATCAACTTGGATGATACTAAAATAAACCCCGTAAGATACAGCCAAGTCACCGGACTGAATGGCCACATAATTGCATTCCAGGCGTAAGATTTTCTTGGTGGTCCTATTTAAGAAAAAACATGTAATAATGTCGATATACTGTTTTTCTTTTCTTTTCTTCTAAATATGTAAAACTGGATAATTTGTTTTAAAAACCGCATAAAAACCTGTTACAAATCCAAGATAAGCAAAATTTATTGGTGCACAAAATTCAGCGTAAGGAAACCGCAGAAAAGTAATAGCAGCCATAAACCCAAAATCCACAATGCCGTGATACGTATCTCCAACAATTCCAACCCAAGTACCATTTGGCAACGCATGGCCTAAAAGTTAAATATTCATATCATATATTTATATATGAACAAAAGTGAGATTATATATATTATTATTTTTACCTGTTGAGCCCCCTCCAGAACTTGGTACAATAATGTAAGTGAAATTAAGTCGACATGAAAGTTCAGCTAAAACAGTGGCATACAGCCCTCGCTTTGGAACCACTAATGTTTGTCCATTTGCGTCTTTCAAAGTATCCAACTCCAGTAGTTGTGGAACCTTTGTAGTAGTAGACAATCGTAACGCATAACCAAAGAAATTTCTCTCGTAATCAGGAAACAGAGAATTTATGTCTGAATGCTCATATTTGGATTTCATTAAAACATCATTTGGGATATTAACTGAAGTTGATTGTTGATCACAGAGTCCGTACTGACAAAGACGCATCACACTTACTTGAAGAAGCATGTGCACTCGGGCTAGTCCAATATAAACTTTGTGAAGTAAACTTTTTGCTCAACGCTTTCACAACTAAAACCAATTTGTACTTTAATCTTTTTACAAACTTTGAGTTTTGAATGTTGTGTGTAATATGTTGATCTGAGAGGATCAGATATTTGTCACGATTACGAATTGTGGGAGGATAAAGATGAGGGGAAGAGAGCAAGTTTTTTATTGTTTCATCGTCGATTACTGAGAAGTTTAATTGATTAACAACAATTATAACCACGACAGAACACCTTTTTGAATGCCATATTTTATCTGGTTGTTGGTACGGTTTGTAAATGGTATTATTATTTGTCCTTATTTGTGAAATTACCATCCCATTTGTGTTCAACGACTTTTGTTGTTGTACTACTGCAACCCTACCCATAAGTAGAGTAATCCTATCAGACCATTTCGTGCTCACGAGAGGCACCTCAGCGTGACTTTGGGAAATGAAAAATTGTAGCAAACAAGTTTCAAACTGTTCATTTTCAAAAAGTTTGATGAGGAATTTTGTTAATTCTAATTCCTGTACTATTGCTTGTTTTGAATATTTAGATAGTGTCAAAGTCAATAGTAATATAGCTAACAAATTATATCCTTTTAATTTCATTGTGAAGTAATTTTCTATTTGCTATTTTCAAAAAAAGTGTTGTTCAGCTTTGGAAGAAATAATTTAATGGAATAGCCTGGTGGAAGTAC
>JAHZNC010001690.1:0-27142 GCA_027744095.1 Zhuqinia jingwanae
TTTTTTTTGATTATATCATCAAATCATCGTCATCATCACTCATCACATTTTCTATCTGATTTTCTTCACGGGAGATTTATTAATTGAATTGCCCTTTTCAAAGTGAAAGATCAATGTGAGTGCGGCTCTCAATTGGGATGTTGGATCATTTTACAGCTGACTAATTTGATGTCCTCGTACATTTTCGTTTTTGTTATTCATTTTGAAGATTTGAAAAAAGATTGGCAGTATTACGTTTATTTTACAGACGTCAATGAAATGATATATTTTTTATAGAAAGCAGACGAAATTTCGTAATGCCCCTAGGGAAAATTTACTTAAATGCGATGCAGTCAGCGAAATTTACTACTTCCGATTTTTTTACTCCTACGTGTGAACGCTGGAGATGAAGTTTTTGAATATTTTGTGTAAAGAATTAATAGGCTTGTTGTGAAACCAAGTTTACCAAAAGAGCTAAATAAGTATGGAATTGGTAATTTTCATAAAACAGCAACGTGTAACCTGTTTAAGTGAAAAACTGAAAAGGGTGACCAAAAGAAATTAAATTTACAAATCGGAACATGACACTGCTTTTTATTTGCCCAAGAGCTAATGAAAAGGGGCAAGCCAAACGAGAGGAAGTATTTTTGGAAAAGGAAAATGCTCAACCGCCTCCGAGTTTGAGACTAGTGGTGGGTGAAGGAGAAAGTTGATCTCTCACATTTTTAACAGTTTTCATATGATTTTATTCAGTTTGAAAAGGAAATTTCGTACAAGTAATTTTTCAATGGAAAAATCATTGGCTATGGTCATCATCGTACAGCTGAGTGGTAACAGCATTAATACTACAAATCGTAGTAAAAAAACACTTCCTCGCTTTTACTTCCAACTCTGAGCCAGTGTGTTCCGGTAAATATCATGTAACTTCCCGTTACAGAAACAAAACATTGTGAAGTCATCGTGATCATTTTCCGTTTTTATATAATTTGACAACAAGGCGTGCATAACAAACACGTTATTCCGTTGTTCTTCTGGTGACAAAGCCGACATTGTCATTATATGAATCACAGGTATGAAACACGAAAGGATAATGGCTAATATAATTCTCAAGTTGAACTAATGCCAAGTCACTATTTTGGTTCTGTGACAATATCTGTCTTCCTACGACATCAGCAGCACCTCAAAATATTTAATTGTTACATATTTACCACACGACCATATGACACGCCAACAAACGATCTTGTCCTCACTAAAGTTTACCACATTTCAAGGATGACATATTTCTACTGTCATTGTCATTCAAATAAATTTTTAAGTATCCCGGTGGTATATATTGGAAGTGTGCATCTCATAAAAAATGTCGATTTTTCTTTTAATGCCTTAAATGTTCAAGCCTTTAAAGTTAGTTGAACCTTGAAAAGAAATTACATGGTACATTGTTTGCATATACCTATATTAATACACATATATATACATACCACAATATACATAAGGAAGAGGAAGATGAAAATGAAGCGAAAGTTAGAACATGTGCTGACAATAGTATTTTGTAGGAATGAACAGTTTATAATTTGCCGTTTAATAAGATAAAAATCATCAGATTTAGTATGGCCACACAAAAACTTTCTCATTTTCGGATAGTGACTTTATGCGGGATATATATTCATCTGGAAAATATACAAGTAATAAAAAAGCCACATCCTTACACACGTTCAAAACCCGATGTGGATGAACATGAACTTTTGAAAACATTGCGTCATCATCACCACCATCATATCGTCAGCCGTGATCATGTTGGTTCCATATTGTACTTGCATACTCATCATCAAATCAGTTTAGCAGAAAACACAAACTGTACTAATTTTTCCCAGGGAAAAATGTTTTCAAAAGAGTTGTCTAAATGCGTAAGTGTATAATATGCTACTACTAGTATATAGCATTTCTGCGCATGCTCATAGTATTTTTTTCTAACTTGTGGCTCAAATGGCTTTGAAGGAAATAGAAATAATGAATCCATTCGCTCGCCGATGGCAAGTGAATTATAATTTCCGAATGCCACCAACAACGATTTTTAACAAAAAAAAAGTACTTCCCATAAAAACATTTAAAAAGAACAAAAAAAACAAAAAAAAACTTTTAACTTTTATGGGGATAATGATGCGAGTGCATGATAGTGTGGTAAATGCATGATTTTGCATAAATAATGTTTTGAAGCGGGTAAAGTATTAAAACATAGTGCATATATAACATATGCTATGTTGTAATATATAAAAAGGGAGGAATGCTCTCAAGTACGTAAGATGTGATTATCAAAAAAATTTGATTTTTTTTTGTTGCATAAAAAATGCATCTTTTCTCTGCTTATGCACAACAAATTTGATGGGATGATGACACACACGTTATAATAATGGGAGACTTTGACTTCTTCATTGAAAAGGTACTCTTTGTCAATTTATATCTACTAAATGAGTTGACTACATAAAAGTATGATAATTGCTTATCACTTAAAATGTTTTTAATTATAGGGTTGGTGGAATTCATTCACCTTTTCTTAATCCTAATAGTGCATCTTTATGCATAATGATATGGCTTCATGGTGTACAAATTAAGGTTCAAATTGAATAAGGGACACTATACTTGTTGGTTGAAAATACCATGAACAATTCATAAATCTTTGAAACATTTATAATACATATTCAAATTTTAGTGATACAAATCATGCACCAAATTGACGTTATTATAGACGCATACATGATGTTGTGGTCTTGTAGTGACTACGTTAAATTTTATGTACGCATTACTAAAACTCCATAAAATATCTCAAGAGAAACTCCGCTGGTAGTAGCATGTAAAACTTGAGGAGTGATCAATAAGCAATATATTTTTTTACTGAAATTACAAATTGAGGACGAGTAGCAAGGAAATATTTTCCAATGTTGAAGTTGCCAGCAACTTGTTAGAATGCATAATGTTCTTCACACTGCGTTTTCATAGAAAATTAAAATACGAAGGAACACACCCAGTGATCTTATTGATAATGAAAATTTCATTGTGATTCTCTACATTCAGCACTCATCTTTGAATCCAATCTCCAAATTTGTTTTCATTCAGCATCCAGTCAGACAAACAACAGACGAAGGCATACGCCATGAAAATGAGAATAATAATGTTCGCGACCAATTCGATTTCATCCTGTCGATGTAAAGTGACAGACAGGTATTGAGCCTTCTTCTTGAAACTGAACGAAAAAAAATCTTGACAACAATGCAGAGTAAAATACAAATGATGGAAAAACCTTGAATGAAATCGAAATACACGCCTTCAACAGTTTTCTGGATATAATATGCTGCTTTCCGTCAATGTCAAATCCTACGTTCATGAGTTGTTGGAATTTTTTATGCATTATATTGTTGTTGTTGTTGTTGTATGTTGTGCATGAAAAAAGCCTAGTTAGCACAAAAGTACTTAAAAATTGAATGCCCAATCTAAATCACGCATGCGTATGTGTTAAGATAAAATAGAATAATAATTTAATTCACATTCAAATAGGTATTTATATATGACTCGACATGTTACAAAAACTTAGATTCAAACCGAATTTACGACTTGTTTTTAAAAAGTAACGAGTATAAAGTAAGGATTCTTTTTGAAGCAAGACTTTTTGGAATTTTAATTTACTAACTAGGCCGAAAAAATTAATCACGGCAACTGATGAACAGATTTGCACATTATCCACAAGCATGACCACATCATGACTATACGATCATCCTTCTCTGAGATCAGACAACAAAACTTACCACTGGCTATATATATTGTGTATATTTCGGACATTCGTGTTAAGTTATCACAATGATATAATACTTTGTGACGCGACAAGAACTCTTCTTTACTGAATGACATGAATTAGTACAATTACCACATTATTTACTAAAGAACAACAACAACAAAAGGAGCAAAAAAAAATTGTTTGTTGTCAAATGTAATAATAATATATTTTTTCGTTGTTTGCAATTTGTAGGGCATGAGCAATGTGCCATAGTTGACATAAATGGGAAATGCTCATGTTCCTTTTTTCTCAGTTCTCATTTTTATTTCCTCTCTTTGCATGACTGAGAATGATGAGTTTATAAATAAATAAACCAAAAAAAATTAAACAAAGTTTCATTATTGATGTTGACGACAATATGACCATTTTATTTGCACTGTCACCATTTCTTTTTTTGGTCCGGTGTCTTCTGGTCACTGTGCTAAAAAAATGTAGGTTTTCCTTTTTGAATTATGCTGCACAGGGAAAATGAGGTCAAGAACAGTTCAAGTAGTCATACTGCACCAGGATATATGTACATAATTCTTCACCGGTTTTTGCATAATCTTAAGTATGATTCATTCACAAAGTCATTATTCCTCATATACCTAATAGTGGGGCTAAATGAGACGTGCACTTATTAGTCACCTAAATTACAATTTTTGCTTGAAGGTCAGTGTAAATCTGTTTTGGAAAAAATAATATTAAATCCTTCATTAACATCACAATAAATAATACTTCTTTCATTGAAAAATTAACCTTTAAAGTCCACTTTAATCCGAGATGATTCATACGTACGTACGCATAACTATTTAGTACTTGCTCACCATTTGATTTTATAACGATCAACGTCATCGCATTTTCGGTACAAACTACCGGGCGACATATATATGAGTCGTTGTTCCGAATTTTGTACATGCGAAAAAAAATCAAATGCATTTCTAATACCACCAACATACAAATAAAAAGAAGAGGAAAAAGGTGAAGTGGAAATAGCTTAACACAGATTCTTTTCCCAAGTCAGTTTCTAGTTAATACCTCTTTATCTCCTATTTTTATATTCATTCTTTCTTTTCTCCCTCTCGCTTCTTCTTCTCTCTGCCTCTATGTCTGAATTCCATTGTCAATCTTGCAGATCCCGCTATAATACTTCTTAAAAAGAAGTTCAAAAACGTCTTTGGTTCAATTGTTGCCTTCAAACGTTACTTCATTTTTATTCAGTGGTTGGTTATAAAGTTGTTTATTTGTCTAAATGGAAGGCAACATGTTTTCTTGGACCCCTTACAAAAAAAACTGCAAAGCAACGTTTACGATTACAGCTACTTATTTCTCTTTCTCTCTTTGGCATCTGTATTTTTTTTTCTTGTTTGATTGTTTACGTAAATAATATGTATCACGCTGAATTGATGCGAGTTGAACATTTGCCATTATTGCAAGCAGTAATATATTACAACGTGATAAGATAATATACATATATGTATATGTGGACCTTTGTTGTAATAAACAAATTTACGCTGCAGATGGACTACTGTGGAACGTAACAATTAAGATGATGATGTAAGATATACATATATATTCACACAACAATGATACAAAATTCAATTCCTTCCTGTCTACTTTCTTGATATTGGAATCTCTATAATGTCATAATGGATTAGATTTCATTAGAATTGTGCTTCACGCTATAAATATCTCTCTTTTGTTCTACATACTATGTTGCGGTTAAAAGGTAAAATGCCTAGTGGTGTTTAATTGTTCACACATCCCATGTGATTTTATTCAGGAGGAAGAGAGGATTTTTTTCTTGCAATTTAAAAAAAAACTCTTTTTTTGAATCTCGATACTGCTACAAAAATTATATACCTATGTTACAAATATTACCTACGTCAACGCCATAATGCCCAAGAACGATTCTTTTAAAAATGAGCGAGCATACATTTTTTTCTGCACACAGTGATAAAAAACGGGATAAACGCTAAGGGTGGATATCTCATCTCATCATTTATGGCGCCGTGTGTGTTTTTACCCGAGTAGTTTTGATTAAGTCTCTTAATTGATGCATTTTAGACGAGATACAACACGGCTACACTCATCTCACACTTCTTAACATAAACGATCCGCAGTAATCTCGATTTGTTAACACTATATAACACGACCATTGAAACCTTTTATTGTTACTACCAATATAACCAACTTTATAAGCACTTTTCCGTGACAGAGGTGAAAAATTTTCGTGGCTACTGTAATACAAATACATATTATTATACCTACCCACTGCATTAAAACTCTGCAAACGGTAAACGGTAGCAAAAATTCGTTTATGTGCGTGTGTGGTAATTAAACTTCATTTTGGACACAAGAAGAATAAAATACTCGAGTATATTTATTTACTTTTTTTGACTTTTTACAGTTTAGAAGATATTGGCCAGCAGTTCGCTTTTAATGGCTATCTATAAAAAACAAGACGTAGAAAGACATGTACACACATACACACCTACAAAGCTTCACAGTAGAAAAGTGAAGATGCAGTAGCCCTAAAATATTTTATTGCTGTAGCATTAAAGTTGATTATAACTTCTAAAATGTTTGCCGCCATCGTAAACATATTTTACGTCTATGTTCTTGTAAATACTTTGACGCTTATATACTAACTAACCTTAAGGTAACAATTAGGTTAATAATAGGAATCTCTACTAATTTCTCATACGGCTAAGTTCCGTTATGTTGCAGGAGGAAGTTTGACAATGCATACTTATATATTAGCTATATTACTAAATACTTGGTTATATACCAAAACGGACGAAAAAAGAAGAATAAGGGTGATGCTCCATTACTTCTTTATTTACATTTCGTCATTGATGCCCACTTCATTAGTCGTTATATGTTATACATTATAATATAATGATACAAGAAAATTATTATTACGCACATCAAAATCAAAGTTTGCAGTTGCCACCGTCGGCGTCGGTGGTGGGTGACAAGCACAATGATAATAATTTAGTAGTCATCAAACATAAAACTTTTAACAGAAATGACAATGAATCTTCCCTGGCGCTGCGATGGTTTACAACGTTCACTGAATATCGTTATTGTCAATATAATATAAGCAATCGATCAGTTCGTGGATGTAAATGTCACATTGTTATAGTGTCACAACGGAATACACCAATATACCTTTGTTCATAGTTCATTTATTCCGTTTTTTACATGAAATGTAAATGCACTGTACATCTTTTATGTTGACTTTTACAACTTCTTTTAGCGGCCCCAATGATTTTTTTTACAAAACATTTTAAATTCGGTAGTTTCCCGATTAATCACTGTCATCATTTGACCAAAAAAAATTAGCCATATGTTGTGAAAAACAGTTATAAGAAAAAAATGGATTGAATTCTATTAAATTATTTTTTTTAATTTAAGGAGGATAACACTAAATCACTCGACAGGCTTATCTGATTAGTACAAGAAAATATATGAGGATCGTATGCAGGTCAAACATCCGGAAAGCACTAAATAATCTCACTGAATTGTATGCAAGTTTGACAAATTCGTTAATTCTCCATTATTACATAAGAATATTGTGGTGCACAAGTCAGTACCATACACCATTGTATTATTTTTAAAGACGCAGAGATAAAACATAAATTCCTAAAAATATATTATCTCAAAATACCACACAGGCACGGCAAGCTGCTGCTATGACCTTCTCCTATTTTTTTGCATTAGCTGAACTGGACTTGGGTAATTTCTTTAATAATAATATAATTAAAAAGCAGAAAATCCGTTTTAGCCGAACCTTGTTCGTAATATTAGCATTCAGAATGCTAAAACATTGTCATGAGCCTATCATTTAATAAGGATTATCGTATTTTAAGATCTTTTTTTATTAAAGTTGTTTGTTGGTTAGTACCGTAGCACAGCCCATTAGATTTTCACGTATTTAATTTCCTTTGCTCCTGCCTGATATAGAATCAAAATGTTTTGATACAACAACAACAGCAACAACAATATAAGGTGTTTCCGACCTCAGTGACCCAGAATTCACAGTTGTCCATTCTTCTTCAAACGTCCTCCCGTCGTCGTGACACAAAAGACGTAGCAGCAGCACTTGAGAACGTAGTAATAATATATCAGTCCAATAATCTCTGAGGAGGGAGTGAAGAAGATGCTATTAGTGTACACACACATATCCTCTCAGCAATACTTGAAAATGCACTTAAAGCAATATGCAATGATACAAAAAGAAAATGATGATGATGCAACAAAATAATAATAAGAATAACAATACCTACATAATAATAAGAAGAAGAAAAGGTGAACAGGAAAAGAATGTCCCAGAACAGAAATGTTTCATTATTACTGAACTGACCGTTCACTCTCTCGTATTAAGCCAGAAGAGACAACATAATTGAGTTTGTTGTGCTTGAGTTTCTGACACTTAATCCTCTCCGTTATCTTTACTAAAATAAATGGCAAGCAGAGTTAAAAACAATTCCTTGTATCTAAAAATGCATAATAATTTGGGTAGTTAAGTGAAATCCGAAAAAGGATTTGGCAAAGAGAACCCAAAAAACCCTTATGATTTCCGTTGCGTTGCATTTTTGTATATATCATCATTACGGGCATTTTTAAAACTATTATCACCAAAAAAAGTGTAAATCTGGACCAAGACATTTAGTAGAAAGTTACAAAAACAAAATTATGTAATATGGTGGTTGGGTTGAAGGGAACAAAAATAACAATCAAATGAGCAGAAATGGAATCTTTATTTTTGCTATAAACTCCACAAATCCCGTTAACCATCACTTTTACGAGCATTGTTCTCATAAAAACTATATACTGCAACACGCTCAACCATTATATATTTTTTTTAAAGGAAACTAAATCTTTTAGTGGTCCGTGGTCCTCTCTTTTCCTAACATGGTATATTTTGTATCTTCTTATTTTGGCGTATGTATGCAATATAAAAATATACATACCTAATCTCATATGTGGAATGCTGTGTACGTAAAAGAACAACATTGCGCATGCGTAATCCGAAAGGCATTTCTTTCGAAAAAAAAAACTTTAACGAAAATAGTGGTGTTTTGATACTATAATGATGATGACTATGAAGATGTGCCCACTGCCACTTGTAACAGTAGTAGTGGAACATCATCATATGGGTATATGTACGTATGTATGTTGTATATATTCATACTACTGCTGTTGAAAACCATTTAAACTGTCAAATCATACCCCCTCCCCCCAAAAAAAGACAGTAATAGAAAAAAGGCATGTCAAATTCCAGCAAATAAAATTCACTTAGACGGTAGCAAATTTGAGGCAGTCATTTGAGGACATGATAATGCTTACTTTTAAAAGAATTTGTGAGCAAGGATGATTATTTCGGCACTTTTCGTGTCATCATACTTGATGGTATTTTTTTTTGCAGGAGACAGACAGAAGTAAATAAATATATGTACATAAAGTACAAAATAATAATGGAGCAAGGAAAAAGCAGGGAATAAACATGAAAAAACGTGGTATATTGCAGTAATGCTGAGGACGAGGAAGGGAGAGTATATAAGCAAACCAGGAAAATTGAAAAAAGTAAAAAGAAGGCACGTATGCATATGTATATAGTATTACGATTACCTTTCATCATCTCTCTTTTTTCTTATATTTTGTACAAAGAGTGACTTTTTTTTCCTCGCATCATTTCATTATTGTCATCGTCATTATTATTATTATCTTAATGCAACTTTTCTCCTTAATTTGCCACATGATATAGTATGTTTCCCTCGGAGGCATATGTATAGGTACATGTTATAGTATTGTTGTGTATTTGCGTGTGTAGAATCATTTTTTCTTTGAATCAAGAAAAAAAAATGTGCAAACAGAAGTAGCAGCATGTTGACAAGTTCGTTATCATGTCATCGAATTTACCGCATTGTCAAACTAAGAAGGAGTTCATGAAAGACAAGAAGGCACACACACACACGTATATCAATCGCATGTATAAAGCTAACACATATATAACTTAAATAACCGAAGCTAACAAAATAAGTGCCTTTTTAAAGAAAAAAATAAGGAAATATTTACTGTTTGTTTTAAACTAAAAAAAATTTTTACTAGCGGCTACTATTTGGAATTGCCGATTGTCTCTTTTAGATACTTTTTACTTGAGTGCTATAATATTTGCTCGTGTCTGTTCAAGCTTTAAATGCACGTAACAACATCCATCATTTTATCCAATGGTATATATGTAGGTATGTAGTATGTAATTAGTAATTCTAGGTACGATACAAAGATAGTAACCGCTTAAATCATCTTATTTTGAATGTCAACGACATGTTCATGTTTCATTTAGTATTAATTATTATGATTATGGCTTGAGCATAAATTAATATTATATCAAGTTTGCTTTCATTTAATTTGGCAAATTACATAGGTATTCAGATACAAAAGTCCACCCTGTTTTTAACTCTTCCGCTATCCTTTATATAAGGATGAGATGATAGCGAGGAGTTTGGCACAAAATGTTTGAACTTTTAATGTAATTTGAGCATTTCAGCAAAAATTGCCATTGAATCCGGAGACAAATGCGTACGGAGTTTAACATGGTGCGGTACAATGATTGAAGTTTTTTTGCAATATAAAATAGTATGATGTTAGCTATATGCATACTTTCACCCAAATGCTTTGTCTTTTGTGGTATATACATAGAACAATATATCTTTAGCAAGAATATCCGGAGTATCCTTTTACTTGCAGATTAAATACTTATACAATGCAACAGAAAATTATATAGTACCAACCTATATGACAAGCTATATAATTTTTGTGATATTCAGACCGGCTAAAAATTATTCTTCAATTGTGGTTTTTAACAAGCTCATTCAAATTACCTATTATGAAAAATGTTAATAAAATGTGATAGCTAATGTAAACCTTAATATATTTACTGCAAATTACTCAACAGTTCACACTAAAATATGTACAGATTTTCATGTGGCTCGTAAGCCATATATAATAAGTTAGGTATACACATGTATGCATGTATATTTATATATGAATTTCTTATCTATGTTGATCCCTTTAACAATCTTCAACTCTAGAAGGTGATATTATGGTGGATGATTAGGGTGATGCGACAGACCAGGGACAAACAACGGGATGAAACGGTAAAAATTTAGAAAGACAAGAGCACTTGTTTCAAATTTTGAGCTTTCTCGAGGATGACAGCATTGCAAAGAAAAAGCCTTGTGCCTTCTATATTTGTTATTATGAATGACTCCGAGTCACTCACCAACATATTTGTATACATGCATATGTACAAATACCTACCTATACACTTTCTGATTATATAACCCATTTATATCACTGATTATTTTGCGTAGGAATTTCAACAACAATGTTTATATGATATAATAAATATGCAGGATTGTTAACAGATCAATTCTCAATCATTTGAACAAGTCGCATATATATTATATCTATCACCACAACAAAAATATCAGTTTTTACGCAACTTATTAAATATTTTCATGATTGTGTCAATTTCGTCACAGGTGCGTAAATTTGGTTGCATAGAGGTACCTATAGCTGCTTCCAATAACTTTTATGTTGCGTATCTTATTGGAAAATCCGCTTCACAAAAGCAGCATCAATGTTTCAGTCAGCGTTACAGAGAGTAGAAGAACACGTTGTATTACGAATTTATAGACTTATATAATAATAATAATTAGTTTATTATGTGAAATCTTCCTCTCTGTCTACCTCTCTTTCGTTTTGGTGGCAATAAACAATGTACATATTGCACATATTATATATATATATAGGTATATCGATTATTTGTTGTGTTTAGCGACACATTTCTTGTGGTTTTCATCAACAGCGCAATTGGATTTTATCGTCGGTATCGCACATGATGTGATGTTAATGACGCTATAATATAGTTTATCAGTTTGGATGGATGGTCACAATTGTTTTTTGCTCTTCTACTACTTCTCTAAGAAAAATGTCGTTGCACAATATTGAATATATGATTTAAAAAAAGACGAAGAAGAGAAAAGATGAAATGACAATAATGTAACGTAACCGCACCAAACGAACCAAAAGATCTTTTGAACCTTACAATAATTGCGTAAGAATGATCGCTTTGAAAATGCAGTAACAGTTTCTGTCGTTTGTAGAAAATCGTATATAGAGGAAGAGATCNAACAGTTTCTGTCGTTTGTAGAAAATCGTATATAGAGGAAGAGATCAGATTGTATGTACATACATTGTACAATATACCATATACCTATATTACGTAGGTGGTGGTGGTGGTTTGTAAGTTGCAAGTGACAGTAGATCTCTCTCTCTCATTCTACAAGTAAGCAGCTTTGTTATTAGAAGAAAAGCGTATATAGCGTGGGTATAAAAGTATAAAAGGTTTGCGGATCAAGGTATAATTCCAAAAGGTGAAGGAGACTGCCTGACAAGCCTTAGATCATTCTGCAAGTAAGCAGCTTTGTTATTAGAAGAAAAGCGTATATAGCGTGGGTATAAAAGTATAAAAGGTTTGCGGATCAAGGTATAATTCCAAAAGGTGAAGGAGACTGCCTGACAAGCCTTAGAAAAAAAAGAAGAAGAGAAAGAGCAGATGCTGTTTTTTTTTGTTTTTCCCATGGCAAAAGTGATATATTATTGGGGATGGTTGTGTGATGAGTTGGTGATGACTTGTGATGGTTTTTGCCACTAACGGAATTTTATTCTCCATTGCATATTGCACTTTTTAAGTAAAAAAAAGAAACGAAATTGGCAATATCTCTCTCAATTTTGTGTGTAGTAATAATATATAGTGTTGGTTGATGTGTATAATAAAAGTAAGTAAGAAAAAATGCATGTACCTACCCAAGTACACACACACACATACATACTTGATAATTTAGTACAAGAGGGCTTTTGAGACAATCTCAGAACACACAGAGAACACTTTTTTTATTTAGACATGTATAAAAATTATAAATCTTATGCTTATAGTGAAATTCATCAATGAAACTCTTTTTTTAATGTAGTTGGGTATCAGTGAAGAGTGAAGATTGCCCAGAGAGAAAGAAGTTAAATGAAGCACGAGATAAGGGGATCTCTAAAAAAATCAAACGGTACATAAAAAATTATTGTTAATGGTACTACTATAACATAATATAAGTCGCACATAAGTAACTATAAAGGTATGGTAAAAGATTAGGTTAAGAATACCACTTGTCAAAAATAAGTTCTTCATGGGAAGCAATTGATTACTTAGAGAGAAGAGGGGGAAAACGCATCATGGAAGAATATGTCAGTATTATTGTGGGTTGCACAACATACAGATGAGTGAGAGAAATGAATGAATACTTTTAAAACTAAATATTTTGACAAAAAAGAAATTGTGACATTAAGGATGGCAAAAAATGTTTAAAAGCTACAATTTATTTACTGTCACCATTAAGAAAATTGGGATTAGGAGGTTCTTACATATTATACTTTTAGCCAACAGGAATGTGTTCCATCTCCATAACCTTGTGTCATCATTTCAAGTTTCATAATACCCCGAGTTGTAAAGGCTTACCTTTATTAAAACGGGACATGCGCTATGTGCAAATCTACCCATTTGTTATTTTCAGTGACATTAATGAATTAAATACAATTTATCCAAATTTATCAAGTTCGTACGGGCTTGAAGGTCTCATGCATCGTTTTGTTTCACGTGCCAATCAAAAAAATTATAAAAAACGTAATGATTGAAATTGTGATACATAGTAAAAAAAAAACAATATGAAATCCTCCAAAAATATTCAACCCTGATGCATGTTTGTCCATTTACCCGTTGTTTTAATGTTTTTTTCCATAAAATTCCATAAAGGTCATTTTTTAATGCAATGATAAAAAATGATCAATGCTCTGATTGACGAACTGATCTCTCTCTCTCTCTCGCTCTCTCTCTCTCTCTGTGTGTAAGCTGCATAGGTACAAATATTTTATTGCTATATTGATTCATAACCTTCAAAGTCACCGTTGCATAAAACCCCAAAAGTTTTGGTTTTTATACATATTTGTAAAGCGAAACAAAACGGTTGCTTTTGTTGATGACAAGAATCGAATGGTCTCACACACAGGCCGCAATCCTGCAAAAGAGAAAAGAGAAGTACTCATATGATGCCAGCAGCAGTAGCACTCTGCAGTAATGATGCTGCATTTAGAAGAGCAGCACAACAAGACACAATTTTTATATGAAAAAGAATGTGTTATAGCGCTGTTGATAAAACCATCATAGCATATACTACCATACACCACCATCAGCAGACGAATAGTATAGTGTAATTGAAGCCGTGTATCTAAAATCGTCTTCTTCTAAACCCACTTCATCATCACATCAAAGCTCATCATTATCATCATCATACTTTTGGTGTGTGAGTTATATAATGCTAAGCATGTACTACAAATCTCTGTGTGAAGTACAAGGTTTATAGTAGAAGCTGCTTAAATGTATGTATGTGTGTATATATATATGTACGTGTGGCAAGAACATGTGGTAGGTGCCAAATACTACCTGCCTGCAGACACGACGTCTACTACTAGTTGTTGTTTAACGTATGACGATAACATGATGATAACGTATTTTTGGTAGTTTATTTTACAGATAAGCTATTTTATGTACGTACCTATATTCATATACATGCACAGAAAACCAATTTTAGTGACTAACCCTATCCAATCCATATGTACATCTATGTATGTATGCTCATTTTTTTATAATATATTATATAAAAGCTCTCATGATGCAGATGGTAATGATGATAATCACATAAAAAATGTTTGTTTTGTGTGAAAATCTGTATACCTTTGTGTAAGGGTTGTTTTCTGCTCATATCATATATGCACATAATATTATATATTACTGTAAAGCCAAAAAATACAGAAGCAACCCTGATATCATCCGGCTCCAATTTTCGCATGGTGTCAGATAACTCCCAGTTAGACCAAAACATTCGTGCTTCGACAGCGCTCATGTCAAGTTCTACGTTGATGAAGCATTTTTATTATTATTAATTTTCATTTACCGACTTAGTAAAGCACTTCATTTTTCAAGTTCTGGAATTCTAGGAAAAGTTTCAAGGTGCCCCAATAATATACATCAGTAGTAGTTCTCCGTGTTGAATGAAAAAGGGACAGAAGTGGACAAGGTCATATTTCCCCACGTCAATCCCAATCATTTATTTATATACTTTATTTTACAGTTGCATGCTGCATTGATCTAAAAATTACCCAACAATCAAATTATTCCATATTCTCAAGTGGAAATTGAAACTCAAGCTTGGAAATTTTCAGTAATATACTTTGTCAAGTGGAAAAAAGTTCTCACATAAAGCGGCTACTGACACTTTACATTTAATATACTACGAGTTTTTGGTGCTTTTACGGTGATTTTTATTACATTGCTGTTGATAACATTATATAATAATAAATATAATATTTTATATCTGTGCACTCTTAAACTTGAACAAATAAGTAAAAAGAAAGCGTGCATTTATATATAATATATATAATACAACGTGTGGTGTAGTATTTTCGTTCACATTAAAATCCTACCGGACATTTTTTTATTACAAAAAGTACATCCTGGCGTGGCTTAAGTCAAGCAGTATATTATTTGGACCTTTTTGTGTTTACATCAAGAGATTTTCTCTTTCACTTGAAACAACAATAAGGCATCATTTTCATTTTTCGTCTGGGATGATGATGACAGAAACATAATAAGATATTTTACTTTACACGTGCTACGTTTTGATGTGCTGGTAAAAAGGTAAGACAAAAGACTATAAATTTCTTGTTTAAATAAAATACTACCAATGTCATGTTTTCTCTCTGCACAAAATGCTAAATGCAACAGGTGTGTAAGGTATACCTACATGTTTTTATGTTTTGACAAAAGTATATTAAAATACAAGCTTGTTGTTGAAAAAAAATTGTATTGCTTTGCAATAAGAAGGAAAAAAAGATAAAAATCATGCTGTTTAAAAGCATTTGGGTATTTCGTCTAACAAAAGGAAGTGTCCATATACCGCATTCTATAAAAAAAATGCTAAAACGGCAAGCAGATACCTTTTAAGTACATCTATTTGACGATGCGTAAGGTAATGATGCCGAAATATGGCAATGTTTTCTTTCACTTGAGCATCATTTCAAAAGCAAAAAATGAGTAAAAATGCAAATGCGTAAACGCGTTTTAAAAAGTTCATACTTGAACAAAAAAAACGTAAAAACATACAGTGACAGTAAGTAATTATTTTAATGGAATCGTTTAGAGAAGGTGGCTGGACTTTTTTTCTTCACAACTTTGATTGGCTGAAACTTCCTTTCTACACGTAATATGTTAGGAAAGGACGGGAATTCACAAAAAAAAGAAACAGCATTTTGCATGAGAAAATCTTTGATAAAATGATCATGTCAGCCCAGGGAGATAGGAAGATAGGTACATATGTAGTGTTCAGCAATCTTTATTCTAAAAACTTACCCAGTCATTCACATTTGTGTACATTTTGGCGTTCACGCCAGCAAAAAAATTATAATTTGGGGGGAGATGATGATGATGATGAACCATAACAGCTAGGTATGTAGCCAGGAACAATGTACTTTCATCCTTCATCGCTCTCAGCTTTATTCTTGACAAATTAAGTTAATTGAATTACAAACTCAAGTAAACCGAATGAAGTGTACAAAATTGAACAAGATAATAATATATTATAATACACATACATACATAATATGTACACATGAATTTTTGAAAAAAATGTTCCGTTTATACATAGTTGAGTGTTTTTCGGGCAATTTGTTGTCACGACATTGTTATCGGATTTTTACTCATTTTTTGTATGATAAGGATCATTTATTATTTACATGTAAGTCAATAATATACTAAAAATTAACAAGCCGAGTAGGTGGTTGTTTTTTATTAAACGAGGAAACAAGTACCGCATTTTGACAACTGAAATAATAAATTGAAATGTAGTACATTTTCTTTTGGGTTATGGGTAGTAAATTAAGGGTGCTTTCTTCACAAAAAAAACTCAAGGACAATATCTTCATATCTTTTAAACTTGATAAAAAACACACATGTGTCAGTTCATCCAAAGAGAAATATACACTTGTTACAGACAGCCCAGACCTAGTGACACACTACATTTGTCTCATTAACTGGTAAAAAAGCAAAATGAGATTATGATAACTGTATTGCGGTGTTTACATTAAATTTCATGAAAGAATATTATTCATTCTTTGTGGTTTTGCCTTTTTTGTTGTGTGTATATGTGTGTGATGGCACCCGTCGTCACACCTGCCTATGTGTATACATCTTCGTGTGTCATCATGCCACACCAAAAAAAAAATGCGGAGAAAAAAAAGGGAGAGAACTATAAATAAAAGCGTGTTAAATAAAAAAGCTCACTTTACTGCACACATTTTAAACTAGAAAACTCTTGTACCTATGCCCTTTTAATATTTGTATACATTATACATACTGCTGATAAATACTTTATAGATGATCAAAGTCATTATAGATTGCAACAAGATATATAAATAGCATACACAATTCGAAAGGGTAGAATATTGACTATATTGTGCGTAGTAAAATGAGGGATAATGACGGTAAACGGTCTGTCAGTCAGTTTGTTTCAGTAAAATGTACGAAAATCAGCGGAACTTGCATCATCAAAAAAAAAAAAACCAACCCACGCCACATCATCGCATCACCTGAATACTGAAAGCTTGTTACATTTTGTCACAAAACAAAGGAAAAAAAGCGACGCACACTTTTGAGTGCCTTTCTTTATAAAATACGTAACATATTTAGATATATGTAGAGTATAAATATACAAAAGAGAGAAGAAATGCTACATAGCTAGATTTTTATATGAAAAAGTCACAAAGCCCTAGAATCCTTACTCCTCTACCAGCCTAATAATAATAAGAGGTAAAAAAATGGAAGGAGGAAAAACCGTATATCAATCTGGCTTTGCATAATTTTTCTTCAGCCTCTAAGATGCTGTGCTGTGCATCACGGAGCATTATGAGTTGAGTTTTGCATGCATGTTAAGAAAAGTACATACATTTTAAATTGGCAAATATTATTATTATTATTATCTAGAGATGTTATAAAATATATATCTAATATTATTCAACAAGTGTTGTTGGTGGCAATAATGTCACATTGTTGTGCGTCATATGTATAGGTACATACGTACGCATGAATATTATGTAAACAAGGAATATAGAAAACAGCAGGTAACTATACCAAATATCATTTTGGTAAACAAACTGCTTCTTTCCCAGTGTCTTGTTAAGAGTTGAGTTGAGACGCTTTATTATTATTTTTTTACTATAAAGAATTCAGGTGAAGTTTTTTTCTTATTCTTTAGGGCTTGTCTTCTTGTCACAAGAAAAAAAGAAAGACTCAAGACTTACTCTTCCAAGAAAAAATGTCACCGTACTACTAAGCCACGGAATGTTGGTTCTTTGCTATACTTACTGCCTGTTGTTTTCTATCTTTCATGTTGTATATATGTAGTTATGTAGTTGCTGCTACTGCTGTTTACTGAGCGTGGTTCAGTGAAGCCGCTTGCAGCTTGACATGCTTTGGTGATTTAAAAAAGTCACGGGCTTTTGGCGTGGGCACATACTATATATGCACACTTATTTCGGATGATGAAGAAGAAAAAAAAACTAGAGAAAAATATTACGAAAAAAAAGAGCGCATCTCTCTCTACTCTACTAGAAGAAAAGCACAACAACTGAATTATACAATATTATAATATGACATTTTAGTTGTGGTACTACTATATGCATGTATATTTATATTCCTACATGATTTTTTTACAAGTCAACTTAACTTCCTTATTTATAAAACAACACAGAGACCTACATTTTTGTATGCATATTCTTTATTCCTTCTTACTACTTACTTTTGTTCAAGTATGAGAGAAGGCAGCCGAGAGAGAGAGAGAGAGAGAGAGATGACGGATGAGAAAGGATCAACAAAGTGTACACATACATCCTTCTTCATTTTTTCAAAACGAAAATCAGTCAAGTGGGCTAGACTAAGCCACTGGGTAAATGTACTTTTTTTGTTGCATTTATAGCGAAAGAAAGAAAGAAAGCTTACACACACATTTCCGTCCTTAGTTCTTACGTCACACATCACCCATGACATTTTGTTTATGTGTTGTTTACAAACTTGCATAATAATTTGCACATCATCCCGTGATCATGACGATGATCATTCATAAAATCATAAACTACAAACACACGACTCCATAATTGTACTATGCTTTATAGAAAAAGAAAATATGGAGCAAAAGCCAAATGAATACTGAATGCTTATTCAAAATATTTTTTTTTATAGTTATGGGTTACTGAGTACAAACAAACATTGCTACTTATGTCGTACCTTACCTTTTTTTCTTAATAAGGTGATTGATGGTATGATAATAAAAAAATGAATAAGCAGAGGAAAGTTTTTGGTGTGTGTGCTTTACAAAGACCGAATTGTATGTAGGTCTCCTAATTATATGCAACAAGTTTGCGCATAATATATTCTTCAGACACACCACGTCCCCCATCATCACATGTCCATCTGATAAAAAAAACACAAACAAAAATGGCTTTCTATGGACAAACCTCACTAACCAACTAGCCCAGATAAGTAAACCAGCCGTTTTTATTCCACACATCCATCACACACAGAGTTGCATAAATTAGATCCATGTGTGTGCTATTTGGTAAATAAATGAATGCAGCCCAACAATACAGAATGTAGTATAAGTTATTAGCAACAAACAAAGCTAATAATAAAAATATATTTTCTATAAAAGAAAGAAATATAAATACATACACACGCAAAAACATTATTAGTGCAAGCGCAAAACCCACATTACATAATGCCGTCAAAAAAAAAACATCACAGACAAAATAGTGACGTTGGGGGAGGATGATGATGATGATGATATAATGGTGATATAGAGTACATGTTGTGCATAGACACATATGCATATTGTACATACAATATAAACTAAGCTTTTTAGCTGCTCGTTTAGTTGAGTGCTTTGCTCATCCGTGCATATCCAAAGAGAGGCAGTGGTTAGTTCCTGTGACTTGTTCTTCTTTTTATATGACTGAGCAGTTGATCATCTGCCTGAAAAATGATGAGGTAAGCAAGTTATTGGCTTTGACATTGGCATTCATCATCATAAAACCATATACTACACTACATGCTACTACTACCACTATTACTACTACACACACAACAACTTAACAACTTTTCAAATAGTTTTGCTTAAGGTATACAGTAATTCAACTTATTGTTGCCTGTATTTTTCGGGAAAAAAGACTCACCGTTAGTATTACCTTTTATTATTATTATTATCGTTATCATTATTATTATTATTATTATTATAGAAAAATTTCATAGTTCCTGCCACATTATAAAAATAATATAAAAAGACATAAAAGTGTGTGTAGGTCTGCGTGTCCTTAAGCTTACTTTTATACTTTTTTTTCACTTGTTATATATCTGCTACAACAATGTGGTTTTGTATCCATACAATAAAAATAGAGAGATTCATTTTTCATCAACTTTTGGAACATACACAAGGTATATATATACTTACAAATAATATGCAAGCTAATTTTATACAAAGTTTCAAACTTGCATCACAAAACATTATTGCACATATTTGCATAAGTTGTTAAATCTTCAAATCATACAGATATGTTCTTACACAAAGAGAGGAATTTCGCTACAGTGGCTTGATTGTTGGTAGAGTAGATCTGACATTTACCCATTAATCTGTATTACTAACCAGGTTGAAAAAATAACTATTTGCTGAGTTGTGTATTTACAAATTTTAAAAAAGTGACGGTTTTCTTTCATGCTATATATATATGTACCTATTGTTCGACCAAATCTTTTATATAGGTAATCACGTATGCAGGTAGTTAAGTGGACGCAAGCTACCAGAAGCTATTCATAGATAATCTTGAAACTACAATGCCTAAACGAAAAGGCATTTGCATAAAATATCCTACTTACCATTTTTTTATGCATGTTATTTTTATTTAAAAAAGATGAGCTTCTCTTTGTGAATCTTAAAAAGCGATGATTGATGATTCACGCATGCTTCAATTACATTAACATAATTAGGTCGGTTAGGGCACCATTGACCATCGGATTCTATCAACTTTGAAAATCAAATTCAATAGATATTTTACTTCACATAAAATAACTAATAACCAAACTGAACAATTATTGTAGTATTATTCTCATGAATTCAACGTGACCAAATTACATAAATGAACTACATATAATTAGCATGAGAAATCTCTGAAGTATGAAAAATAAATGGAGATTGTCTTACGAGTGGATAAAAATCATTAATTAAAAAAAAATGTCGTCACTCAGTTGTAATGAAAAGATGTGTACGCATTCGGTTCGGGGTACATTGAAACACATTTGAAGTGCAAGCCAGAAGACAACAAATAAAAGTTGTATGTGTGCGAGTATATGTGCCATAATAATGTGGTATTGTATTGCATGTGCGTAAGGATTTCTTCTACCTTTTTTTAACCGTCGTTCAAAAAAACAGCTCTCATTCAAGAAACAATTTCAAGCAGCTAATTGTCATTACAACAGAAGCATCTATGATCATAATACGTAATTACGGTAGCCACCCACATAAATATTCCGGTACTTTTTACACACCTCCGCGATTTTTATGAGCTTAAATCTGCAGCGTTATTTCACCACTTACGACACTCTACTACCTTTGTAATAACAGTCTTTGTTTAAGTTCAGCAATAATGAGTGCACGATATGCATGTATATATGGTATATACCTACATGCCTACACAGGAGTACAATCTTAGAACCTAAAACATAACGTTGAATAATGGTCTAGTCAATTTGTAACAATTATTCAATGCAGCACGCAAAACAAAAAAGGTAAAATGCGGCAAAAACTAAAAGAGCTCAGCAGTATAGGTATTTATGAAGAAGACAAGGGACACGGAGGAGACGATGCTAATGGTAATGGTCGAATTAGAAAAATCAGGGAAGCAAAAATGAAGTGTACTAATTTTTTTTTTTGAAGTAAAACGTTTGGTCGTAGTATAGTAGTAGTAGTCGCTTTGTAAAACTATATTGCATGCGCAGTCATTAAAATTTGAAGTGGATTAAGTCGCTCTGTAGAAGAAAAAGACACGGTGACAGCAGGGAAGGGAGGGAGGTATCCCTTTAGAGCGTTCAAATATCTTTTAGACTAATTAGCTAAATTTACTCATTCTCATGTAAATTTAGAACTGTTGCGCTCTCAAAAAAATGCGTGTGTTTGATGAGTACTCTTTTTTACTGCAAAAATCGTAAAAAGTAGGAGAATAAATTTATTTACATATGTTATTTATGTATAAAATAGTAGAATGAGAAAATGCGCTCGACATTTCGTCCTAGAGTTAAGACTAGATATTATGCTCTTTAGGTATGTACCTATGTAGGTATGTTGTATGTGTGTATAATTATCGGGCATGTCATTCCTCCTGTTTAATATAATATGCATATGTATATGTGCTACATGATCAAGAGAGCTGGAAATTAGTGAATGATATTAACAACCAGGGTCCGTTTCTTTTGCCCAATATGTATTTCCAGGAAGTGATACATACAGCTGCGCGTTCATGAAATTACTTGTAACAAAAAATCAAGTTCATTTCATGAAGAGCAAAATAATGTTGTAGCTTTTGTTTTTTAATTGATTCCATAAGGCTGCATACCTCATGGTACCCCATTTAAACCTACAGTTAAAATTATTATTGTGTTTCGCATATTATGCATACAGCCATGTATGCATATGAAACCATCTCTACGCATTTAGGTATTTATGTTGAATGAAATACGTTGCGTGAATTACTCTTTTATACCATATCAAAAATAAATATCTTACGACAACCTATGTATACTTATATAGCACTAAATATATTGCTTGATACATACATCTATGTAAATTACTAACACATACAAATGTGTTGCGTGAAATACCTTCTTTTCACATGAAATTACAAAAAGACTAATATATATAGCGTCTAGGTCCATCACACATAATCATAGTATGCATCCATACATAAAAGTAGATTGATGGATATGTTTATGGCTTCATCTAAATACACAATAAGGTATCGACATTATAATAATTATTGTGTAGTTGAAGGAATTTAAAATTAAAATCAATAAACATTTAAGCCCTCGTAACTCACAACAACAATAATAAGTAGCTGACGACGTAATCCAAAAGTCACTGTGGATCTTATCCATATTTTTATTGTCATTATCCCCTTGAACAAACTACTTGTAATTTATTAAGTACCATAAAGCGCAATCTGAATATTATCAAATTTATGAATATGATATTGCAGATAAAATACTATTACGTACTTAAATGACTAGGTATTCATAAACTCTCTCAAAACGTTGTTATTATAGACAGAGAGGTGCTATGTTATTGTAACGGTTCACTTGTTATCTATCTTCTTCCTCAAAAAAGTATAAACACATTAAATAATGGTCCTAGAGATCATCTCTCTAAATGAATTGTTATAAAGTCTCTGGATATACACGTACATTTTTGAACACTTTTTTTTATGCTAACAACAATAGAAGATCTTGAGTAGAGTAGAATGGAATTATCTTGAAATCTGCAAATGATATAACAGTTACATAATAATTAAGCGTATAATCATACCGATAGGATAGGACAATTAATTACATACCTATATGCATAATATATATTATTTAATATTCTACGTGTTAAGCCCTTTTTTGCTTTTCTTCCACCCACTGCGCATGAAACTCCATGCTGATGTGAAATTATTGATGTGAACGCATTATCGATTCTTTTAATCTATATTATTATTATCATCATTTTTATATTGATTCCTCCTTGCACACATGCATTTTTTTGGCAAAGGGTTTTTACTAACCCTACTTTGGCCAATGATTTTGCAGTTCATTTCCTCCTACTTCAAAAGGCCATTGTCATATATTATTATCAATAATAATAATTAACAGTTTTATAAATAACGACATGTTATTTTAGTATATGTATGCTCGGACTCTTTCTTTTCTGTCTGTTGTTGTGGCAAAGTGCACATGGTACCGTTGCATTGTGTAGAGGATATAATTTTATTCTCTGTGCAACCCTGCTTATTATAAAAGTAGGTGATTCAGTCTTTGTGTCTGACAGAGATTGGGGTCTCTTATTTTGTAATGTTAATGAACTTGGTGTTCAATAATCTGTCTGTCTTTGCTTAACATTTTATTTTATAATAAATGTGTATTGAATTGCGTACGTATGAAATTGAAGATTGATATTAGTAATCGCTACTTGAGTACTCCTAGTATTGGCGGTAGTCCCATATACTGAGGATTAAATAGTCATTATTAAAAAGCTTCTTACCGCAAAACCTTACCCAATTGCGTGTCTAAAAATTAATTACTCGCAGACTTAAGCTCATCTGACTTGTAGCTTATCATTTTTTTATGTTGCCCTGCAAGGTTGTGTAACAGTAACATCAAAAGATTCCATTTTTTTAAACAATATTTTTTGTGTATTTTTTTCAAAAAAGAATCCCTTGTAATAGCTGCAGTAACATTGACTGATAAAAATCAATGTTGGAAGGTAAATCATTTTGGGTTCTAGTTGCTTAATTGGTCATTTATAATTGCTTTATGTATCTACCTATGTACCTACCTTAAAACCACTGTTTGTTATTCTGAAGGAAACCGTATTTTATTGTGTACGATTTTAATGTCATTTTCTTTGCACATATGGTGCGTTTTCTGAAAATTGAACAATTATTGTTACGTACATAACTCAAAAGAAAAAGTTTCTTGTTGTTTTGTCAATTCTTCAAAAAACGATTTCCTGAAACGATTTAGTATAGAAATATACCAGACTTCTTGTTGCTCATTTCCTTTTACACACACAAGCTTGTGTATTTAACATTATGCAAGAGCATCCCATCAGATAGATCAAAAACTTCGCTTGTATAATAGCTCTTTATATAATAAACAGTACGACTTTTGAAATTCACAATACAGCTGTAAAAGTTAAAATTCAGTTTCATTCTAAGAAAGTACTAACCTTAGCCTTAGCCCTTTTTTAGAGGTTCAAAAGTGTATATCTGATGAATAAAAGGCATCTGTATACAAAGGAGGTGACTTTTGTTGTTTTCTTGAATTTCATCTATTGTTTGACAGGTGCATGCCAAACAATAATGCGTTTACTGCGTATACTCTTTCTTGAGTAGAAAACTAAAATGCTACACTTCTTCCCATTTTGAATGGCATTATATATTTTTTTTCTTCTCGACATTTTGCATAGAAATCTCTCTGCCCTGTTATATATATAACCGCGATTTAAAGAAAAGAAAGGAAAATAGTATAGACGTCGTATTATATAGCATGTTGTGTTGGTATATCCCTATATTAAGATTTTATAATAGTGTACATGCAGTGACGCATTCAGTGATTTTGTTTGCTCAGAAAGCTCATTTATTGTTCATTTGAAACGGTGTTTAAACGGTAAAACATTTTATTATTTCTTACGATTTGTGGCAATAACCTAAAGTAAATAAAAAGTTACGAAGAAAGTAAAAAAATGGCACCTTTCATCCTTGTTCTGTTATCTTGTTGTCCTCATCTTAAATTTAGCGAAAACGAGCATTTATTTGAAAGTCCTTTTTCTGTCAACAATGCGCTTCCTAGTATTCATATTATCGGTTAAACTCCGTTGTGTCTTTAACAAGGGAACAACGCTGTTTTTTGACTAGCTGCTTAGCTTTTTTTTTTAGTAGCAAGCACAGTTCAATATAGTTCACACGGTAATTGTATGCGTCAGTACAGAGTGTTTTGAGTTTTGACCATGAAAATGCACCATCTTTTTTTACCAAACAATTGTATAATATATATATATATATAAAACAAGCTCATTGTTACTCCAATTTACACTCTGCAATAAATTTGCAAGAACACAGAAAAAGAATTTATTATGTTGAATTGTTGTAATAATGAGAGTATATAGTATAAAGGAAAACGCAAGTTGAGTTTCAGCGGAAATATGCATTGTTTGCTATATATACATATACCTAAACAAATAAATGTATGATGCATGATGCATGATGTGTTGACTGAACAAGCATGGAAAAAGCTTAGACGTTTTATTGTTATCGTTATCATGCACCGTTCATTTCATTCTTTTGACCAAAAAAGTACAAAACTGATGTACAAGCAGGCACCTTTTAAAATGGGTTTAATTTTTTTTATGATCTAACGTTTTTTTACCGTGTTTGTAATTTCTTTAAAGTTAATAATTTTATTTTTATTTGATGACAATTTTAACATATAGCATTTATACATATAACAAGTGGAAGTGCAGTACAAACGCTTATTTATAGTTGTCTTTGACGTTAAATAGAATTTACTTTTCTTGTACTGTATACTAACTGTATCAGCTTTTCAAAATTTGTCAAATGTCACATCTCTTTGATCATGAAAAATAAATGTGCGGTGCATGTCAGATCCTTTTGAACGATTTAGTGTGCATATTACGTAAGTGTTATGGATTTATAATGAATAAGGCAATTCAAGTAGGTATGCAATTGAACATAGGTCTTCTATTGTTTTTACTTTTTATTGCAGATACCGAAGGTTTTGCGCACCGGAAGTAGCTCATTTAAATTGGCGGCATACTCTCATCACATCACTCAAGCCGAAAAAAAAAGATTGTCATTTTGTGTGAATTAATGTAAAAATACACATATGAGTTTGACTCATATAGCAGGTCCTTTTTTCAGATTACGATATTCTCTCCGACTAAATCTAAAGGTTTCTTGGATGAATAATTTACAGAATTTTTTAATAAAATTAGGATTTAACATATATTCAATTTTGAAAAAAAATATTAGAACTTCACAACTGATTTTCTGTTTTGATTAAGTAAGCTTATGAAAGTGTGTATAAGCGTATCTTATGAAACGTAGCTAGGTACATTTTTGAGAAGAACTTTTACTCAGATATGATTTTTGATGAAAAATATATGCAACGGACATTTGGCAGTAGTAGTAAGAAACAAAATGGTTGTAAAGTATTTTCTCAACGTAAAAGATTAAACCAAAAAATTTAAAATGCTAAAATCTTACGTGAATTTAACTTTGGTTCAGATAAATACAATATGTATATATTTCATATTCCGCTTTGAACGGTGCACAGATAAACAGCAGGTGCTCAGTAAAGCATTTGGTCAATTA
>JAHZNC010001691.1:0-11321 GCA_027744095.1 Zhuqinia jingwanae
CTTTAATGGAGGAAGAGGGTGAAAAAATTAAAGCTAATGAAGGCATGCAGAAGACTGAAGTCGTTCCTATCTTTGAGGGAAGTATTGGAAGTACTTGCAGTGGCCACAGAACTAAGTTGCGGCTTTGCTTGGAAATGAACATTAAAAGTAAACTGACAGGAAGGGGTTTCCCGGATGAAGACGACAAGGATTCTAAAGCTGACGTAAAATCATTTATTAATAATTGATACTTTTCATTTCATATGAAATTACCAGTTTTGGATGTAAATGTGAAATAACTTTATTTTACAGCCTGTGATGGTAGTCGTAGATTATCCCGATGATGTAATCGTAACGGTAAATGCAAAAATTCGGAAATTGGAAACATGTACACTTTCAGAGGCGGGTGATGATGAACTGGACCGACAAAGTTGTAAGGAACCGACAGATGATGTGATAATGAACAATCAAAGTGGCAACCAGGCAAAAAGACAACCTACTTTATATTTGTTTCATATTCATTTTATGATAAGTGCTTCTAATTCTAAAGTAATGTTTCCATTATTCTGAAATGTTTTAGGCGTTGTTAAATTCGACTTTCGTAAAGGTTCCACTTTCTTCAACCATGATTTATCCAATAGCAGAGGAACCAGAGACGAGCCCTACATCATCATTACTAAATGATCAAAAGGTTGCAGAAGCAAATCGGGTGACGGACAAAAGTTTAAGAAAGTCCGGTTCTGGAAATGGAAGCTTGTATCATACTGTTATGGATGACAACAATGTAGGGGTGAGTATAAATTTACAATTATTAGTCTTTTTAGTGGAATTACAAATATTTTCTTTCACTCAAGATATGTATTTTCACACTCAATTTATTATGTACCACACGATATATAGTTTGGGGATATTTCTGCTATCCTAAAGATGGATAATGAAAACCATGAGAAAGCTACGGAAGGCGCCACGCCGACAAACAATGTGAAATTTGGCAAGCAACCCTCTCAGAAACTGAATTCGAGCTCAATGCTTTTTTCATCAGAGAAAATTACTCCTGGCGAAAAGCTACTTAAAGCGTTGCATGTTTTGGCCAAATATCGAGGAGTTTGGGGAATATACGAAGACGAGTCCCGAATCGTGCAACATGTATTGAATTTAAATAGATTGCTGGTGAGTTCTTATTTTATTTTAATTAATTAGGCAATTTAATAAAATCTAATATATATCTACCATGTTCTTATTATTATTGCAGACTACCACTGATAATGCAACAGTCTACAATACCTGCAGGGACGAAGACTTCCAGGAGGTGCGAGGTCTGCTTTCTTATTTCACACTTGAGAAAAGATTTATAGTTCGTTCGGAACTACTGCAGACATTTACTATTCTTTCTCAAAAGTCTCAAATCATTTCATCGTTTATTTTCGAATCTGACGTACCGGTCGTTCTGGCAGGGTAAGAAATTATTGCGAGTAGAAAAATACATCCATGATTCAAAGTATTCATAATATTATATATTTAAATTTCTCTTGAATTCAAACAGCGAAGTGATGACAGGAGATTGCACTTCAAGAGAAACTTATGCATACGCGTCTTACTTATTGCAAATGCTAAATGTTATGCAGCTATCAGAAGACCAATTTGGTAATGGAACATATTCAATGTACGCTGTTCACATAATTTAATCATGCGTTTGATGATTGTATTGAATTTGAATCGATCTATTTTTAGAAAAAATTGGGGAAAATTTTTATGGATGGTTGATTGTAATGATCATTAAGGCTGAGAAGGGGCAATACAAGGCCATGGCAGATATACTCCTTCAAGTGATGCTACTTTATCATAAGCAGCTTGGAGAGTCTGAAATAAAATGGCATTCAATATATTCAGCAGCTGAAAATCAAAATAATATGAAGACAATCAAGCAAAAGTTGATGAACTATCTATTACAAAATGGTAAGAAACGTGAAACGTAGGTGTTGGGTTTTTCTTTACAGTATTTTAACTTGATGACATCAAGTTGATGTACCCTAAACTATCACTGATGATATACGTAGTATGTATCTCGTATTTGTAATGTATTATTGTTTAAATAGCTTCGCTTAGTCCAAGGTCACTGGCCAGTCAGAATGAAGGTTTGGGTGCAAGCCATAGGATCAAAGAAATCCTGGTGGTAACTAATGATTTTATTATATGCAACGCTACTCGTGACCTGTTCAGCGATTCGGAATTGGACATCCTATTGGTTACGTTGATCCATAACCTCGAAAGTAACCATTTGATTGAGGTAATTCGCATTTTCTGAATAAAAAGATCACTAGCAAAAACTTCCAATGTACTATATTTCATTTTGTACCATTTTCAACAGTTCCACCGCGAAGCTGTCAAAGCGATATACCGAATTTTGATGGCTATCAGAACGGAGCCAAGTGGCATGGACAAGCTAGAACGATTAGTAGTGAATTTACTAGAGGAACAACGAGCAGGAGGAGGTGACTATGATCGTTGCTACAGGGGCGTGTTGAAGAAAATTTACAAGATTTTGAGCATTTCTTAAACTCAAAGACATTATTCAAGATATTATATATTATGCATCCGTGAATTTTAACTTGATTGAACTTTACTGTAACCTGTAGGTTAGCACTCGTATAAACATAAATGTGTATTTAGTTTCATTTAGAATTATAGATAATGATGATAATAATGTTGATAAATAGATAATAGAATAAATCGTAAATTGTGTGTAAAAAAAAATATTTCGGGAAAAACAAAACTAATCCAGCAATAATTTTTTTGTGGGTATTTCAACTATTACTGACACGAAGTTCCTGTAATGACTGTTTTGTTGTGCCTACTTTTGCTCTAACCTGATGCTAGCAATGCATTGCATATTGCCACTGCATATTGATTCCGTCATCCTCTAGGGCCACTTAATTCTGGACCTTACCTTATATCAAGATTAACATAATTTGAAACTGTATTCAGTTCATTTAAAATTGCAAATACATAAGCATATCAAAAGTTCCTAATAATGCGAACAAATTCGAATAAATTATCTGGTTTTATTTATAAAAAAAACTAAATTACAGCTTCGAGATTAAAACAATTTTTTCATTTCAACTTTTTCAAATTTCCTTATCTGTCGTGTTACTACTTACTACCTACTTCGGTGCTAACATTTCTTTGATGCCAGTACTGTACATTTTTATCTTGTACGATTTTTGCCACCTTCCGAGACACTGATTCCTTCGTCTTGGGACACTCCATTCTGGTCCAGCCAACAGGTACCATGTAAAAACCTACAAAAAAGTGATTCATAATGTAACACTTGTAATCCTTGATTCAATCCTTGCAGGTATTTTTGAGAGTATTTTGTTATAGGTATTTTAAGTATGTCATACCGGCACTACTAATAGCGGTTGCAACCCCCAACTGGTCTTCAGCAGTGGATAAAACAAAGTCTCCATCACTGATCCCCACCTGAATTATACGCAAATTAAGATATGGCGAATAAAAACACAACTACTAAACACCACATTTTTATTAAATATAAATTGAAAGTCATACAATTCTTGCTAGAACGGTGTCTCCTACACCAAAACTTGTTTCTACTTCTGACAGATCTCGGTGTTTCTCGTGAATGTATTCACGGCGGATTATACCTTTAATTACATCATCTAATTTAACATTTCCAACGTGAGTAATGAGACATCTGCATAACTTTTGAGTCCGACTAAGTACCTGAAAGTATTTAATAGTAAACTGATATGCTTAAAAAGTCCAAGCGTTATCTACTAATTAAAGAAAATGCTGCTTACTACGCAAGTGACAACAGCCCCTACGTAAGGTGCCGTAAAGGGTGGTTTCCCATCTCCTCTTTTAACAGAAACGACAGTCAGCTGTAAAAATATGATATAATATCATTGCTATTAAGATTTCACGTATTTGTAATGTAAACTCCAGTTCAAAAAGCAATCTTGCACAAAGGTCTAACCTCTTGCTCCGCAAATTCTTCAGTGTGCAAAAATCCCAAAACGGAAGCGTATATGGAATCGCCAAATTCGTAGGCGCCCTCTCCAGCTTCATAGTACTCATTTGCAATGCAAACTCGCTGGCCTAAAAAAAATCAAAACATGCATTGCATAATATCATATCACGTTGCGTATGTACTACAACTGTTGTAGTTTAAAAAATGCCAGTCCAGTCTTCAGTCAAATCGCTTCTAACTTAAAATAGTCACTTGGTACTTACCAGGCATGCACGGCGTTCCAATTAAAATTTTTGGCTTAAACTTTTCATCCGAATAGAGTAGCCGTTTGGGTACAGCAACACCTTCCTCGGGATCCATTTCGTAGTCCTCTTCCTCAGCTGAAGCAAGTGCTTGTTTGGAACTTCCTGCCTTTCCTCTAAGCATTTTTAACACCTGTCCCTCGAATTTTTATACAAATATGAAGCGACCTTTAACTGCCTCATAAATATATTTAAGATTTTGAAAGACACAAGACGCTACTTTTAATCAATCCCTCTTGCAGACTTCCAACTAGATTTCTTGTAAATCAGTTCTTCCTGCCTATTTTACATAGTTAAATTAAACTAAATTGCAAAGGTAATAAGTAGTCAGATTAAAGATAGTTTATTACTTGGATGAACAATTTTCTTTAAAAAAAGCACATGTTTTGCAATTGACAACTCCAATTCACCTGTCTGTCTTCACGTTATCAGCAGTCTAGTAGGGTAAGTAGCTATCCCGCTCCATTGTCTCAACTTCAATGACTACATTTCACATGCATTCATCTAATTCATCTATATTCAACAAGGGATTTATGATTTGTGTAAGCAAAAAAGCAAATGCTGAATGCGTTGTTTACTTTGTTGCACTGACTATATAGCACTTAAGTGCTATCATCTATGAAGCAATTGCTTCATGGATGATTAAAATCAGATATATGAATTCTATATAGCGATAAATTATCGCCGATAATTCACATCATAAGTATTGCTTGATTGTGTACAATGTATAGTTAAACGTAAAATCCGATATACGTTCCCGTTACGAAAGATTTAAAAAAATATTTTTGTTAAACTTATTTTTATGGCATGCCAGAGTTTTTTTAAATAAGTTAACAGTTTTAGATTAACATTTAATGCATTGTTTGCATAGTATGTTTTGTACATGTCAACTAGAATTTTTCTCTCATTTTAATCAATCATGTTTTTTGGTACGTCACGCTCGTAGATTTTTTCAAACTGTAATTCAACTCAATTATTTACATCAAATAGTTTGGTACATGTCAACTAGAATTTTTCTCTCATTTTAATCAATCATGTTTTTTGGTACGTCACGCTCGTAGATTTTTTCAAACTGTAATTCAACTCAATTATTTACATCAAATGCATGCCTTGTCATCATCGTCAATCTGAGAACATATATTATTCACAAACACATTCCATTATGATAATTATGTTGTATGTAGTACAATTAGCACATATTATTAATCGTTCAAATCCAAAAGTTCAGTTGCATGTTGCATTTTACAAGCAAATCATACAATTTTATATATTGATAAAGCCAAAATTTAGCAAGGAAGGAAGATACTGTGCGTGAGAATCTGGTAATCAGTTAAAAACCGGAGTGATATTATGGTTTCGCAAAATCAGGTACAAATCTGTATAATGTTATTTGACAAGAACAATTCCTGATAGTACGCAGAAAGGTTGATTTTCACGGGATGTAAATAAATCATAAATTAATCTGCTAGTTATCTAACCGAATACAAAATCAGGTACAAATCTGTATAATGTTATTTGACAAGAACAATTCCTGATAGTACGCAGAAAGGTTGATTTTCACGGGATGTAAATAAATCATAAATTAATCTGCTAGTTAGTTATCTAACCGAATCTTTATGGTCCCGGATTAAAATGGATACAGAGTCTAGCGTCATTGATATCAAAGTGATGAATGTTTTTTATCATCAGTATATATTTTATACCTGATATTTTACACGGTGACAAGTATTAGGGCATTGTGAAAAAATTCTTAAATCTTTTGTTACGTGCAACATCCACAAGTATAAGTTATAATAATACGTACTTTGTGTGAAATTGTCCCGTGTGCACACAAGATACTGTTGATTTATCATATTTCATTGAATTTGTAAAAAAATAGCATGCAGTTCAACCAGGGTTTGAGCGTGTCACTTCAGTGAAGGTTATCGTCACCAGTGCACGCGTCAAAATTTTACGCATAACTATTGGCGTCAACCTGGCCATGATCTTTCCAAAAAGGATACAATACACGATAACATGTACAGACTTTCAGAAACAACCAAGTATTTTATCAGCCAGAAAATCAATAGATCATACCACGTCTTTAGGATTGGTAAGTGCGTTACGCTCCAATAATTATTACATACGAAAACAATTGCCAAGAGAAAGGACATGTAGTAATCATGTCAATTTAAAAAAATATAACAAAACCGTGCAAAAAAATGTATCATTGAATAGTAAATATGTGTTTCAGCCAAATTTCTTACACACGTGCATATAAAAAACTTTCAATTATTGATTCCTAAAACTTAAAAAAAAATCTTCAGGGGATCTCTCTACTTCAACTAGGATTTGACTTGCACAAGTTTAGCCAGTTTGACTACATTGATGACTCTGTTGACAATTTTTCCGATGCGGAAGGAAATGGTGGTGGTTTGGATTTGGACTGTGGAACCGAGAGTGAGGAAGGAGGATTAGAAAAAAGTGCAACCATATCGCCTTGTGCCAAAATTTATCATTCACCATTTTGCCATCAGGAATTCGGAAGTAAAAATTCATAACAATCAAATGACAATAAAAAAAAAGACTTTTCGCTTTCCAAGATAAAACAAAGATGCTTATCTAAAAAATTATAAAAAACCATACAATGTGTGTGCAAAGAATATATATGCCTTATTTATTTTTTCTAGAATGCTTCTTCCTTGGTGTAATCCTTTATGTTCAATTATTCGTGGTGGTTGTGGACACTTACTTGTACAGATTTCTCCGTCATGCCACACAAAAGGTATACACAAAAGATATACACTCTTACTTTTTCACAATTTTTCTGCCGTAAATCCCAATTCATGATTATTTGAGCGTTTACAAATGAGATTCTAGTTTGTGATAAATCCTTATAAAACTTTTAAAAGATAATATATTAGCATAAAAGATTAAAAAAACATTCTACTATATACCTACATAAAAATAAATATATCGCAAACACAGGAATACATCATCCATGTAAAGTACCAGGCTTTGAAGAGCAAAAGGTAAAAAAATATAATCTTTCTAAAAGGGATTCTGTTAATTTTTCAGCATCTCATTAAAATGAAAAGAAAACCTCCCATCATCATTCTAAGGAAGATGACAGACTCACTTCTATATGCTTATATTTAAAAATAAAGATAACGATATACCCAGCAGAATAGATACATGTAACCAACTGTTTTCTTCCTTTTTATTATTATTATTACATAGGAGAACCTTTGCAATTGCTGGTTGGGATTATATCTTCAAATCTCATTGTTGTCCTACAACGTGGTTGAGATTTTGATCGTAGCTCACAGCGGAGTCTTTGATGGATCAGGTATGATGGTTGCAGCCAGAGCCACCGTACGTGCCATATCGATTGAAATGATATACTCGTTTTTACGACAAATCGAAGACAAACAAGAGACAGATGCGTACCTCTACATAGTTTTAATCGTATGAGTTTGCAACTTTGTGCTATATTCAATATTCAAAGTAATAAAAAAAATTGTCGTTTTTTGTAGATGATGTATGTATTTACTCACCAAAAAATAACCGTAAATTATGTAGTATTCAAAAACTTTGTATACCAAACAAAAATGAACGAGTACACACACACAGATTTTCTTATGGTTTACTTTTAGTATTGTGTGCGTGTAGATTATTTTTTTTGTTTCATGTTTGTT
This sequence comes from Zhuqinia jingwanae, assembly GCA_027744095.1. Taxonomy (NCBI): domain Eukaryota; kingdom Metazoa; phylum Arthropoda; class Collembola; order Entomobryomorpha; family Paronellidae; genus Zhuqinia; species Zhuqinia jingwanae. The sequence goes on from JAHZNC010001691.1 coordinate 7,947, forward strand.
CACTGAATTTTTTTTTACTTTCGCTACCTATTTTTATTGGCCTTCTGTTGAATTTAATGCCTTTCTTCTTTGAAAAGAGATTTTGTTCCTAGATAGATAAAAATAGTGTGTTTGTGTATGTATAAATGCGTACAAAAACCGAGATTGGAAAGTTGTTACATGTTAAATTTAAACAGACAGAATGAATAAAAAGCCGAGTTAGTTGGCGTATTTACAAGATGAATGGGCTTACAACAGTTTCATGAAGTATTTTTGGCGTGATTAATTTCACTTTTTTCATTAGCATTACCATTATGATTTACGCTCGACTTGTCATTCTAAACCTTGATTTTGCTTTGAAGAAAATACAAACATGCACTCAGCGCTCTATTCGTCTTCTTGGTAGGAGGCCACTTGATGCAAAATGTAAATCTATTTTTGTAGTTTTTGTGAGTGAGTTGATGATGATGATGATATTATGATCAAGGGGGTGGTTGTGGTTATATTGTATGCATGTATGTGCATAATAAAAAGTTGTTGCGTTTTTTTTGTCCCAGATGATTGGAAATGTAAATGACAAGACAAGGTGCGTGTAGAGTAAGCGTATTTAGGTTAGATTGATTTTTAATCTTTAAAAAAAAGTAACAGTAGAAGCCACTACACACTGTCCGCGTATTTTAACGGAACTGACAGTAAGGTGAGTGTTCTCAAAATAAAAGCGCATTGCATGCAAATGCAAACACATTATGTATTTAGGTATGCCCATTTTACTTTGTGCATAGTACACGCGAAAAAAAGAAGCAAGCCCAAATGTAAGACGTAATTAACGAAAAACTTGTTAATTAACTGTCAAGTTAAAACAATGGACAAACAATTTCGAGCTCATTTATTGAAATGAAATTGAAACGATGTATGAGTGAACCGAAACCCTCTATAGTAGTACGTTGTACACATATTTCAAATAGAAAATGAGTTATTACATTACTCACTCACAGTAGTAAGCAGACAAGAAAGGCATTAACCTCTTTGTAATTAAAAAAAGAAGAAATTGTCCAAAGAAAGCAGAGAGAAGAAGAGAACAAAAAAATGTTATGTATCTTCCGTTTGAAAAAAAAAACGTTCAATTTATTTGTACTCAAGCCAAATAAAATGTTAATTTAGCTCTAAAAACCTTGTTGCATTAAAATAATTGCAAGAATATTATCCTCTTTATAAGTACCATATTGTGATGTCATGTCTTGTCTTCTATCTTTCTCTCAATAAGCTTTTTACAATGACAATATACGATGATGATAATGTAGAACACAAAGGAAGCAATTTTGATACCACGTCAGCCAAAACTATATTTATTCAACCTATTGGAATTTTATGATTTTAATAAATATGAAATACTACTCCAAATATGTTTGAAGCGTGTAATAAAGATGTCAACACTTCTGTCAAAAGATCATTTCAAACCCTTTATTTTTCTGTCATTGTTGTATTGTCGTCCACAAGGAACCTGCCGTGATACAGGTTTGTAGATGATACATATTTTTGTAATGAGACAAATTACTTCGTAATGAATCTTTCCTTTACTTTGGATGGCCGCAACTGGCAAAAAAAAATTGTGACTACTTCTTTTTACTACTACTGTGATAAAATGAAGCCTTTTATGGCAACTTATTATCTAAGGAGGCGAGTGGAACAAAATTGAAAAAGTTGTTATAATAATAATTTCAATTTGATGTTACGTATGTTATGTGTCTCCTTCCATTTGCCTGCTGCTTCCTTTATCTTGAAAGGATGTTGTTGATATACTTTTAATAGATTTCTTGATCTGATTACCTGTTTTGTTTTAAGCAAAGTGAACAAGTCAAAAATCATATAACATTATCAAGCAGCCTGCCCTGCCTGCATGTTTTACTTCTTCTGCTTTTGCACAACAACAGTAGTAATTTATGTTGTACACTGTTCAAACATTTAATGTCTGTAATGTACTGCTAATTTTATGATTATTGAAATAAATTTAAAATATATATATCATGTACATCAAATCATATTCATACATTTTTTCGTACGCTCATGACATGACACGAGATCATCAAAATAAAGAATTACAGAAAATTATTTTGCTGACAGGAAGTATGTATGGCAATCCACCAGCGAATGTAATAAAGTCATTCCTCAAATCACATCCCCACATGTATTACTGCAAATTTGTAGGTTTGCACGTTCTGCTCAAGTCAAAGCTAGCTTAGGTATATATGTATATGTACATATATATACCAGTGATCATAATCAAATCACTAATCAGTGCTACAAAATTANTGTACATATATATACCAGTGATCATAATCAAATCACTAATCAGTGCTACAAAATTATAATCAAGATTTATGATCAGCAAACCGGAGGAGAGAGATGTTTCCTTTAACCAATAATGCATATATGTACATACCTACTCAATAAAATCAATGTATCAATATTGTTATTCAATAGCAGGATATGATGTTTTATTACTAACAACTGATAAAAATGTTGCTCATTATTATGCACACAACGTTGCTACCAACCAATACACAAAAGGATTACTGACCATGCCATGTGTGAATTATCTCACCTTGTTATTTTAAAGTAGTTGGCAGATTCTTGTGATATTGCAGTGGGTATGTATGTATATATTCATATGATATGGATACTTGCTAGGATATACTACTTACACGCAAACCTCCAAACATATATTATTCAAATGTGATTTTCAAAGAAGGCTAATGAGCGTAATATGTATGTATCTCTTATACAGAATGAAATCTTTTCATAGAATGAAATTGGTAAAAAGCTAATGTTATCTATACCGCGCTGACATATTTATGATCTAGTGATCTCTTTCAAAATTTTTATCTTAGACAAACCAAGATTAACAAAGATTATTCCACTAATTCAGGCAGACTTTGCAAATTTGCTGGGTCATAAAACTATTGATAAAATCCTAGATTGATAAACTATTTCATGCGATTTATGACTTTGCTGACAAAACTGTCCAGTTTAATAAATTGATAGAAATGGAAGTATTGATCTGAAACTGCGACAAATTTTGTAACCTGTTCTGAAATAATAATGATAATTGTACATGCAGTTTGTTTGTTCGTTGCTGCATTAATTAATTACAAAACTATTGAGATTGCAGCTAATACTTTAGCCAGCATCCAGTTAGACACGCACAGTTTACATTTATTTCAATTTGGAACTACCTATAGCTACAAATGAAGTAATACATGCCAAACTTGTATGTTTTACTCATTCATCATTAGTAATTTTTTTTAGATAGATAGAATGATGAATATAAATCGAAACTCAACAGCCGCGCGCGCGCGGCTGTTGAGTTTCGATTTTTTCTAACTCAATTTTTATTCA
>JAHZNC010001692.1:0-17879 GCA_027744095.1 Zhuqinia jingwanae
TATCCTTTGCTTCGTGTTCGGGGTTGAAATGTCATCTTGGCATGATTGTGAACTAGTGCTAACCCCTTCTTGCGTGTGCGCACTTTCTAATGTATTTTGAATTACTTGTCTACTTCTGCCAGGTTGTTTTGGTACATGGGGCGGGTCCTTTCTTCCTCGTTCCCCACATGAAAAGGTGCCGTTTCCAACATGGAACTCTGCTCCTGTGCTGGGGGCCAAGTTTTCTTCTTCAACTTCTGACTGGTTATAGTCAATAGATGATACTGGAGAGTTTTGGAGAAAATCTTCCAACCACTGGGGCTTGTTGAGACGTCGATTCTGTCTCCCGTATGTTGGCGTGGTGGTGGTGCGGGCATGCTTTCCTGTACGGGATTTTGCATAAAAGCTACCGTCCAGTATAATATGCGGTGCTATGCAGGCGTAGGCAGGCGGTGCTAAATTATTAAGATTCGCGTAAGGCCCTGCACCTGTTAGCGGTAATGACAGTGCATTTTCGGCCCCAGCTGCCTCTTGTAATGACAAGTTACATATAGTAACAAATGCTGATGTCCTTTCGTCAGGATTACATTTCCATGTGGGAATTGGAGTCGATAAAGAAGATACTTTCCTTTTGTTCCGATATTTCTTACGCATCTCAACTTTCACTTCTTCCTCATTAAACTTTGTGATTTCTTGCCAAAAACTGACAAATGGGCTTTTGCGATCCCATAAACAATCATCAAGGAGAATGGATTCAGTTGAAGTGGGGGGTATTGGCACCATTTGATCCACACATTTGAGACGTTGATCCCAGTTTTCTTTGTGGCACAACTGGCGTTTGTGTGGAGCATCTTCATGAGCTTGAGCAAGTTCCATGTTATTTTCTGTTACATTGTTTCCATTTGAACGACTGGAAACAAAAATTGACTCCACATTACTACCAACTACTGAATCTGTCAAACTCCCATACTGGATACCACGCCCGGGGTTCAATGAGGATATATGTGTACTGTTTGAGGCAGCAACGAAATTGTTGTTGGATTCTTCTGAACCATTTGATGGACAGGTTTTATCATTCAAAGTATTTGTGTTGGTTGAACCCACATGTTCGTTTTCTGGTTTGGAATCATCATCGGATTCATCCGATAGAAAACACGGAGTATAGGTACGGTTTGAAGGCCGTACAATAGTGCTGGAACTTGTTTTAGCATCATTCAAATTCACTGTTTTTACTTTGGCAGGAATGTCGAAATCAGTCTGGTTGCCGTCAGGCAAGTGAAAGTTTATCATTTCTGTGAAAGCCATAAAATTACAATTCATGAACCATGAGTTCACAAATAAACCAGTAATATACGAAAATACTTTTAAGAGTTAAATATAAAGTTGTAGTAAATAAAAAGTCAGAATGAACCTTCAACATCAGACAGGCTATCAATTTCTGTTGTATCTTCTTGCTCAGAATGCTCATTACTTTTGGTCAGAATATCGAAAATATTTATTACACCAAGACTAATTGGGTCCTTCATATTAAATGGGGTGGCAGGTGCATCCTTTACTACTTGGTCACCTCCTGATAAACAGTATTTTTATTTAGCGGACTATATAAAAATAGTCGCTTATACGTTTACCTTTCATCATTTAATTATATATACCTTACCTTTGCCACGCTCACTTGTATCTTGAGAGCCACTTGACATACTAGCGGAGTCTACGGCATGGTATTTACTCCTGGGTTTGGGAAGTAGTTTTCCACAAGGAGCACTTTCCTTTTCATTCTCATCAGTCAAATATAAGTCGGCTTCTTTGTCATCATCTCTCAACATTTTCTTCGTATTTTGAAATGCTATATCTTCTCGGTTCGATTTGGAATGGGTCGTAAATATTGGTCTCTTGTTGGACTGAACTCTGACGTCTGGACTAAAAGTTAAGCCAGATGGCTGCTTGGAAGGAAGATGTAGATTTCCAGCTTTGGTGTGTTGATTTGGGGATATTTGTTTGATTGGTGCATCTTTTGCCGTTGCAAGGCGTTCAGATCCCAACGGGGCATTAGGAGACGACGATTGGTTTACCTTCGTTTTTTCTTTCTCAAAAGCGATAGTCCTCTTGTCCCTTGCTTCATTCTTGGTGTTGGCTTTGGCTGGAGTTTTGGAAGTCGGAGCATCCACCACCGAGTTACGTTGCGAATGACTGAATTTCTGTGCGACGGACAAAGTATTGGTTCCATGATTGATGGGCACAATGTGTTCACTTGTGGAAGTTGCTTGCTTTGCGTTGTATGCGCCATGCTGAAAGATTCGAATATTTGAATCCCAATTATTTCGAACCAGTTTTTTGGAAGACCTTGGCAATGATTTTGGTTTTGACAAGGGAGCATTTTGGGGTAAATTGTTGTGAGACGCGCCACATTCGTTGTTTGTTGGTTGAGGTGCCACAATCGGCACACTTGCCGGAAGAACGAAAAGTGGTGGCTTTATTTTGAAAGGTCTTCCTCGCTTCTTTTTGATGGGTGGATTGGTTTGAAGAGCGACAGTAAATAAAGGTGCACCTCCAGGTAAACTTACCAAGGCCTCGTTTTTGGCCTGGTCAGAAACCACCTTCGGCTTCCTACCCCGTTTCTTTTTTGGTGCATTATCTTTGGAATCTTGTTTTTCCATTTGAAAACACTGGCATTTTTTAACTTGTTCATCTGGCTTTGACAGGTCATTATCTACCAGAATCGGAACATGTACTTTTGTTTCGGGATTTTGCGTAGGTACAGGCTTTTCTTGAGATATGCCAGAAGATGCGTTGGAAGATGGGTTCGGATATGATTGGTTGCTTTTATCATTATCGTTTTTCAAAGGATTTGAAATGCGTGGTGAATAATATGGCGAAAAGTCATCAAGAACAGAATTTGGTCCTCTTGTACTGTTCAACATGTAATTTTGTCTGCTTGTATGTTTGTAAGCACGATAATCAGCATCTGATAGTCTATTCCAATAATCTAGATTATGGTACGTGGGTCTGCCGGCATTTGCAGATTCTTCCCCTGACTGGAAACTTTGGGAAACAATTTGTGAATTATGGTGACCTCTGTATTCATATTCCCACTGACCATGATGAGAATATTCCAATGATGTGGAAGAGCTTTCAGTAGATGTTGACTTATTCCACAAACGTGATGTGTAGGTGTAGTCAGAGTTAGTAGTAGGTATTGGCAAATTAGGTACGTACGTGGTTGACTGAGGAGAAGAATTGTCGGGATTCGTTGGACGTGGATAGGTTGAGTTGAACAATGGGAACGATGAAATTCTTCTTATTACAGATTGTGCATTATCTGGTTCGTGGAAGGTTGAGGCAGAAGGCGTAGCCGATAACGAGAACATTGTGTGGTTTTGTGGGAAATTAAAAATTCTCGGTAATGCGATATAAATTTTCTTCACGTGAGTTACATTTCATTTTTTTTTGTATTGGGAATGTATATATAAAAGTAACAGTACAGCCACCAAAATCAAAGCTTCATCCCTCCCGATCTCGTAGTAGTAGCCTACACCATGCAGTAAGGTTTTCTAGTGTTGATGTTCATTAAAGTTTGATAAAGCAAAAGAAAGAAAGAAAGAAGCATATATTTTGCATAATAAATGACATGACAAATGACAATAGTATATGCAAATAATATGGATTAATGAATGGCTATTTAAATGGAATGGAATTTAAAACGTAGGTAGATATTATTAGTAAAATTAATATAAACTCTTTAATCCTTACCAATGAAGGAGTAATCACCTCTGTGTTTGAGCAATAAAACCAAACCCAGACAGGAACTGTAGGTGCAAATAAAAATTGTACTAAAAATGGGATTGCTGAACTGCCGCGTAAGTACCTATTAATCACCTCAATTAAGTAAGTGAAAGTCAGCTATGCAATGTTGGTTGCTTTCTTTATTTCTAAGTTTTTGTGCATTAAAAACGCCAACTTTGAAAAATAAACATGTTTATACTAAATATTGTTGAGACTTGAATTGGTTGGGACGTCGCACACTGAACTTTGAAATGTAAATGAATTAAGTATGGATGCACTTGTGGGTAATAATGACGAGACATAAATATACATTCTATTCTTCAAAAGTATGCACGTACGTGACGTTTGGGTTTAATTTGGTCGCTCTTTATTTTCCCAAGAACTGGGTATTATAAATTTACGAAGAATCGCAAAAAAAAATCTATTATATTGGCTGTTAATTGCTTATTGTGTACGATTAAATAGGATATTATTGTGTAAGATTGCATAAAGAAATCCGAGCTCATATTCATATAGGAATGTAAAATAGGCAATTGGTTCGCTCTTTATTCAGAAGCAAAGAAAAATGCACAGCTGCATTAAAAAAAAGTCCCGAATAAATATTTTCCAGGTTCCATTTACGAAAACGACAGCATGCATAGCTTAGTAACTACATAACATATGGGTCAACATGGTCGTTGTTTTAAGCTTTTAAACGAGCTATTTGAGAAATATTGGTAATTACTATAATGTAATACTTATGATATGATATGGTATTTATGAATGCTTTTTATACTTGTATGACATTTTTTTAATGCATACATACAACATACTTAAGTATGTCTAGGAATTATGCATGTTGCATGTATACCTATAAAATGCACTTTGCACTGCATTAAATGAAAAAAATAAATGAAGACTAAACATTCAAAGTGTAATTTTTAAACACATTTAAAGTTTTATTAGGATACATCTCTCATTTTATGGTTTCTTATAATTAGGGTAACTCATGTTCATTCATAATGTATTAATAATCATGATAATAATTATATAATATATATACTCTATAAAGTGGCGTCCATCAAAAGGTGTATAACACGAGGATATATAGTATCTTATAACAATAATAATCTACTACAAACTATTAGGAATTTCAGATAGATATTTTTTATAGGTATGTATTATTTTTTTTAAATATACGGTTTCTTTTTTGTTGATAATAAAAAGGGAGATAATAAAAAAATGGCATAATATTATCATACTGCGGTAGGAGCGCACGCAGCAGCTCGGCTGAAACCAGAATCTGGAGGAGTTACATATTATTATTATTATTTAGAGTTCTCTCAAAAAAATGCTACAAGGAATTTTATAGTCTAATTTTTTTAAGAAGATATTTTTTTTGTCATAATAATTGATCTGACAATTACGCTTTGTTTTGGATAAATTTTGTTTCTCTTTCGTCACATTGAAAAAATACATTTAGAGTCAACAGAGTAAAAATATTTCAAGTCAATATTGTACGATTGTTCATCATATTTTTTTTTATGTATATGTTATATGATGTATGTATGTATATATTTTATATAGGACAGTGAATTTTCAGTTTCAGTCAAGGAATTACATACGTACATATATAGAATACACACGACGATATAGTATAACATTTACAACATTTAAAGTTACGATAGTTACGGACATTGACATAGCCAATCAATTCATCTAATAAATCAATTGTGTTAAACTACGCACATAACTATCATTAATTTTCGCACCATTTTTGTATGACAAAATTATTATTTTTTCAACGATAGTTTAGCCGATTATATAGCGTCTCCGCTGCATTATATAGAATACAACGATTAAAATCTTAATAGTAGGTATATACGATTCATATTTTTTTAACATTTATGGGAATACCAAGTTTTAACAAGTTTTTCGAGAGTACAAAAAGCGATTTTCCAAAATGGCGCGCTAGAAAACATTTTGTAGTAAAAATTTTCAGTAGAGAAAGAAATCTTTTTTTTTAGAATACAGGTAAATGTTCAATCTTGTAAACGCTAATGGAGAGTTTTAAGAAACGTCACACATATTATTAATATGACTGTATGTTGGTTCTTACATTGTAAATCTTATAGAAAGATTGACGACATTGACATTGATAAACACGAGAAAGATGGATTATTTATTTAAAGTTAGAAAAAATATACGCAGAGAGAGAGAGAGAGAGTGAGGAGAGGGAGGGGGAGAGGTGTAGTGACAACATTCAAGAAAATTTGATGACTCACCGTTATAATATTATTATTAAAGGATGCAACACTATATATTTTTATAAATATACTTAAAGAACACATGACATAAAGTTTTACATGTCGGGTGAAGCATTTTGGGGGAGGGTGCATAAAAACTGGTCAAGTAAAAAATATATAAAAACTTGTAACAAAAAAAAGCCATGTACTTTAGCTCTGCTTCTGCTGCTCCACCCACATAATATACATACAGCCCACACACACACATGAGTTTGCAAAAGAATTACTTGAATGATCTTTGTTTTCAATGGAAATATTCGTTCTGTTTGTTTTCTGTCTAGAGGCAAACAGATTTACATTTCCACTTTATATGCGGCAATATCATCATCATGATGTGGGTTTTTTTTGTTGGGATTTTACTCAGGTCACGAAACGAAAACAAGTTTTGCAGAAGGAGCATAGATCCAGTAGACATGGCATGCATTTGTAACAGTTTTAACAAAAAAAAATTGGAAAGTATTTTAGAATAATAATACGACCTATATATTTGTGCAACACCAAGTTATAATTATTAATGACCAACGAGAGAACATACATTTTTAATGATTAACACCCAAGCATATAAAGTCATCAATGAATATATATATAATATATATTTATTTACTAACTTAACAATAATAATGATTAATGAATAATAATCATATCATAACTAAGGATAAACTATAAGAATATTAAATCAAATTCGGCATTTGAAAACTGGCAAATGGGTTGATACAAAGGAGACTGAAAAATGAGCCGTATATATAATAAACAAGCTATTTTTGTCAGCCTTTGTGTGCGTGTGTGTGTGAACTTAGGAAGGGTATTTTACTGATAATAATAATTATTACTATTAATATTTCTAATAATCTATGTTATAAATCTAATCAACCTTTAAAATATATAACGTACAAGCTAAAGTAATAACGATAATGATTCAACAATAAATCTGCAAGTGATTATATTTTTTTACGTGTGCAAACACGGTAGTTATTTATAACTAACTGTAACTATAATTAAATATGCTTTGGTATTTTTTTCTTTCATAACATGTAATACGCTTTTCATGTAATGTTGTAGCTTTATATTGTATATATATATATATATTTCTTCTTTTGTCTCTTTTTTTCTATACAATGATACGGAGAAAGTCATTAATTTTTTTTAATTCTCTCATTTTTTTAGGTAGCTTGTCACGGTATATGTAAATTCTTACATAAAGACAAAGAAAAAAAACAAGCTTGATGAATGGTAAAAACTGCTAATTTTTTTTACCGAGTTTTTTTTACTGCAACTGCAAAGGTAGCAACAGAACAAATACAAACTACACACTACTATTGAACTCTACTCTTTTTTTCTGAATCATTGTATCATCATCAAAGGCAAAAAAGAGTAAACAGGTATGCTCATTTTTTTATAAATGAGATTAATAATAATAATAATAATTTTCATAATAATATATAGTTATTTTGCACACAGATCTGATAACAATACATGCAAAAATTAGCAATTTTGTAACTACAGTTTTATATATTTTCTGACTAGAAATATGACATAACACATTTTGGTATATCGTATAATAATAATATAATAATAATAGCAATATTTCTTTTTAAACTTAAACATGATGATAATGATGAACTAGTTTGTTGATTAAACTATAAGATGAAATATTATTCTATTTTTTATATATATATCATCATACCTGTGTCTGTACGTTGTTGGTAGCTTTTTTGTTAATTTTAGTTTTATAATACCTAAATACACAATAATTATTATATATACAGTGGGGATTTTTTAATAGTTTTTATTAACTAATCTATTATTACACATTGTGATTAATATTTTAGTAAGCAAAAAACGGGGACAAGCAAAATAATATATATTTTTTGAATTCTTGATCTATCTATAACTCTATAATAATATGTATATATATTTTGTGAAGTTTTACTTTCATACTAAATAGTACCCAAAAAAAATTCATTTGTGCTACTTTCTAACTTAATCATACCTGTGTCTGTACGTTGTTGGTAGCTTTTTTGTTAATTTTAGTTTTATAATACCTAAATACACAATAATTATTATATATACAGTGGGGATTTTTTTAATATTTTTTATTTACTAATCTATTATTACACATTGTGATTATTATTTTAGTAAGCAAAAAAACGGGGAAAAGTAAAATAATATATATTTTTTTGAATTCTTGATCTATCTATAACTCTATAATAATAGGTATAATATTGATGTATATATATTTTGTGAAGTTTTACTTTCATACTAAATAGTACCCAAAAAAAATTCATTTGTGCTACTTTCTAACTTAAAGACAATAATATTTAATTATGATTTTTTTACTGAAATAAAAAATATTATCATTAATGGTATTAATGAGTCTATTGCAATATAATAACTAAAAAATAATATATTATTATTAGTAATAACAAATATCTCTACTACGAATACTTAATAATAATAGCTTTGGATAACCGATTGAACAAGTTGTAATTGTAATAAATTCATTCCTTGCAGGAATGAAGGTGCGTAATACATCAAAAGTTTTTTTTTCTTCGTAAAATCTGTATAGTAATATAATATGTAGTAATGATAATGACATTTTTGTGCTTAAAAGACAAATATCAACCTTTTTTTTCTCTGCTACAACAAATTTACATACTACTACCGGATAATAACTGTGATTGATATAGGGGAAAACATTTTTTTTCCTAAATTTCTCTCTGTCAAAAAATTTCTCTTTGTGAAAAGAATGTTGGTTTAAAAAAAAACCTCCCATGAATATGGTTGGAATTTGGAATCACCAACTTTTCTTTTTTTCGTGTAGTCAAAAAACGGTGCTTTGCTTTCTCCTTTTCTTCTTCTTCTTCTTATCTTAATATATAGTCGTCTTATCGCGTCTTGAAGTCTTTATCATATCAAATATAGTGAAGCTTGCAAAACCCTAAAAAACCACTCTTCTTCTCCTTCGCTGGTCGGGTTTTGTCGTCGTCGTACGCAAAAGCTGTGGTTTTTTACACTATAGACCCCTCTGATCCGTATTCTTTAAGAAGTGATCTCAGTCGCATGATTTCCTTTGATGAACTAGACAGGTCGGATTGTAGCTGCAGCTCCCTCTCCTTCAACTTTTTAATCTCTCTCTGGCATGTCTACAAGAAACATAAAACAAACAGAAAAAAGGGCATTAAAATGTGAACTTTTACATTTAACACAAGTCAAGTTTAAAAGTGAAGAAAATTGGAAAAAGAAAGGAGGATTTTGTTGGATGTCATATACTATGTGAAATTTTGTGAGAGAATCGAAAGTTGAAAATAAGTTTGGGTGTGAGGTTTATGGTTTTTTTTAGCCAGCAGTAAAAAAAAACTATACTTACCACATTTTGTCGTAACAAATCCAGTTTATCTTGCTTTAGCTTATTGATTTCATCTTTAAGATTGTCCTTTGCACGTGCACTTGATTCGTCTTCTAAGCAAATGGAGCAGGAGCGCTTGTTCGGTGTGCCTGCAGAAGACATGGACTCCAAACCGGTGTCAGAGTCCTCGTTGGAACTTTTGAAGGGTTTACCACAAATACTCTTGTGATGGAAATGGTGGTGGTGGTGGGATGTTGCAGAGACCTTCCAATTCTTCACTGTTTAGTGATGAGTCGTCACTCTCAGAAATTCTAATGCTGCAAATGGAATGACGAGAAGAAAAAAACGTTTTCAAGATTGTTTTAAGCACATTCATTCAAATACCTACATTTAGAGCTTGCACTAAAGTACAAACGTAACAACAACAACAAATAAATCTGTCATCTAATTGTAAGTTTAGCACTTTTTCATCAGAATGCCCACTTGAAATCATCGTTAAACATCCGCATCCCATAGTTTATGAAACCACTAAAAGTACATAATAAGTCACCATTCAACAAATTCAAATCCGTTGAATGGGGTTTTGGGAAAGTGTACACAAACATGCCATACACGCTTTTATTACATAAACACGTCAGCAGAGCTTTATATTATTTACTTTCCAGTTGACACTGACAGTGACTCAACCACCAAACTATTCTCTTATACTGCTTGGCTTTCATAATAAAAAAAGAAGATACATGACATGTTTTACTGCTTTGCTGCCACACTCTATACATACCTATTTTAAAGATCGTTACAACGATATATTTTCTATATAATAGTATTATATCATATCCTTCTCCTCACAGATTCTTTTCATTTCATGTAATCATACACACACAACATTCATTTCATCTCAAAAAAGAAGAAGATACAAATGGACATGTTTGCACCATTCCTATTTTATGAATCTGCTTATGGCCCAAAACATTCCTATTCTTATTTTTTTTTCATATTTTCATCAATCATTGTCACTCATGCTTATACTCTATATACAATCCTATCATAAAAAAATAAGGCTGACTTGTCTTGTTGACAGCAATTGCCTATGTATGTTATATTGTTTGTGTAAAAAAACAAATCAACTTGGTCGACTCAATCTTGGTCTCGACAGGTACAAAAAAAGTGTTGTTGTTGATGATAAAAGCACAGTATCGGCTAAAAGTTTTTCATTTATAATAAAAAAATAAAATTGTAACACAAACTAAGCGTTCTGAAAAACCACAAAAAAAGTTCTTTGTTAAAATATAATGTGGTAATTTTGAGCTCTTTTTCATGAGAATAGCTTTGAAACTCTTGTGGGATTAAGCACGCTTCATATATGTAAGCTTGCTAACGTCTCTCGCACTTTACAGGGCAATGACTTTTCAAGGTTGGTCCAGGACGTTCTACCCTTTGATTTTGGCAAACAATAGGGGAAAAGAGCAACCACTGCTTTAAACAAATACCTATGCCTGCTATCTTATACCACATTTGTGTGGGTTTCATGATCTAACCACCACTGTTATGGAAAACAAGAGACGAGACCTGATATTCTCTCATCCCACTCATTGGAAACCTGGTCCTAAGCCACCGTTAACTAACGCTTTTTTGCAAATAGAATGTTCAAACAAAAGTGTCATTTTTCTCTAGTGTTGTGCAAGTCTAAAAATGGAGATGGTGGGTAATATATGTATTTGATATTTGTGTATAGTGCATGTTATTGCGGCTTACCTTCCAGAGCAGTGTGGAGGAGTGTCTGGGCTTGAAGCCGGGCTTGGAGGTCGCTTCAAGTGGCTACTGACAGATGATATTACCGTGCTGTCTCCATTACGGTAGCTCTGCAATTTCATGAAAAAACGGAGGTTATTGTATGGTAAGTAATAGAAATACAGAGGTAAATAGAGTCTGTCGACGTGCCATTAGAGTAATACAAGAGTGTTTCTCGTGAACCATTTACTACTGGCATGATGATCCGCTTCACATTAAGAGTAGGAGCATCTCAGGAGAGATAGAGGTGAAGCTTTAAGTGCATTTATCTTTATATGTATGTACCTGTACGGTTGAAGAGCTACTGCTTCCATCGACAACGGGTGAGCCGCTAACGCTGCTGTGATGACTATGCCTGAATTTCATCGAGCTATTGTTGCTGTTGCAAGCACTGGAAGTAGAACCATTTGTTGAGTGACCATTTAATCCGACTATGGTCGTGCCACCAAAAAGTCCATTAGCCCCTGACGCCCCATTATGATGATTCAGTCCATGACCATTTGTAAGAATTGTGGATGCTGCTGGCGTGGAGGAAGAGGATGTTGTCTGGTTAAGTGAACTAGAATCTGAAGAACCAGCTTTCGTCGTGCTGGATGATGAAGAGCTCTTTGCCGAGCTCAGAGCCTTCCTGACAGTTTCCATAAACCTGCTTCCTGCGCTACTGGAATTGCCATTGGAGGTTCCACTAGATCCACAGTCCATGCCAGCAAACACTGAGCCAAGAAAGTCTGCAGATTTTCGCCTCACTTCATCTACCAGAGAACTCAGTAAGGATGCTCGGGTTCTCATCTGGATTGAAATATAACAACAACAACAAAAAACAATTAGTTAGTTTTCCAGCGTTTACATGAGCATGACTTTCTCCAACTATTTGTTCGAGCATGGCACATAATGACCGTGATAATTAACATTATTATTATAACATTCCTATTTTTCGATGGAGGGAAAGAGAGAGAGGAAGAATAAAAAAGCAATTAGTTTTTCTCTCCACTTGTTTATTTATCTTCAAATAAATTTTCCCTTATATATACTGACCACACACGGTCAATGATTTTTGTTGTTGACCTATCAGCATTTCTCCATCAACCTTCAGTTCAACCAGAAAATTTGTGGTTTATTTACTCGAACAAAAAAACATATATTATTATTTTTCTTACTTCGTATCAGGGCCATTTGGATCGATGACTTCCACGCAAATAAAAGCATGAAGGAAATGTGACGCAATCATATCCGGAGAGAAAGGAGTATTCTCCTCTTGAAAAATCACAGCAACTATATCGTTCCCTGCACAAGTTCAAAAGAAGGAAAAAAATACCGTAAATAATTTTATAGTCATTTCGTGGTCACACAAACACCCAAGCCTACATACACACACACACACACGTGTGTGCTTCATGCCTCCCAACAGTAAGAAAAATGCACATTGTTATTTACACATTTTAGATATATTGTGTTCAACGTGAATTTTAACGCTTGAAGGGAAAAAAGTATGTCAGCCAGGAGTAAATGTTACTTTTTTATATACATACAAGTTGTATGTAATTCATCATTGCTTACCAATATGTCTTTTCCTCTGCAACTGCTGGGGATCCGACTCCATATATGGGAGAAGATGCGAGACATGAAACATGATTTCACGATTTTGGAATACATAGTATACTGACTCTTCCCCCGTCTGCCCGTGTAATGTGTCAAGACCACCCCGGTATCTAGAGAAAAGAAAAGGAATGCACGTGTAAAAATAATGATCATTATATCATTCATCATCAGAGACGAAATGTTAACCCAAAACAATTATTCTTCCACCTTCTACACACAAACTACATGCATATTATACTACATTTCACAATTGAGTAGTAATGCTATACTATCCTCAACATGGTAAACGTCATCCAATTCTTTAAAAAAAAATATCAATATAAAAAACTTACCCTTCATGACCACGAAGTCTGATTCTGTCACCTAGAATTTCGAGGAATGTATCTAGTGATTCTGAGCTTCTGTTGCTGAACAGCTCCTCCTCTGTTGTTTGACCCTCTTTCTGGAGAACCACACCGAATTTGTACGTGGAGACGAGAACATGCTCATCATAAGCGACTATGAGATCGGACGCTTTGGGAAATACCACCGGACTGAATTTCTCTGTTGTTACATCCTCGTTTAATAACTGGGGAAAAGAACAAAAAAATAACACCACAATGAGCATTAATTTAGCATTCAGACACGTTCATAAAATCCGCGATAATGTTTCTTTTAAAGTGTTAATTAATGTCAAAGCTCATGTTGTACGATATGATTTAATAGAAGGTTTGGTTGCATATTATGTACTTACATAATATATACCCATGTATTATGCATATGCCTAAAAGCGAGCGTTGAAGGCTTATAGTGCGCATATCTATCTTTTGGTTCAAATAAAAGCAAGTAACAAATTTTTGTACCCGTGTTCACAACTCAACTGCTTTCCGTCATTCACTTATTTCCTCACCGAAATAATAAAAAAAATGACTTGCTCTGTTATAAGCCATATTATTACAATAATGCGTTTTATATATAGGCAAAATATACACCTATTATTATACTGTTAATATGATGCCATATACTCCTGTCTGTTTTCTTTTCTGTCAAGAGACTAACGCAAGAGTAACTCCCTTGGAGTTTTAGTTATTCATGGCACGATGGAGCATTTAACCTCATGTCAAGTCCGAAAGGTCACTCTGTGTTTCTCTATGTAATTGTTCTTTTTTCAAAGGTAACAGGTAACATTCCATAATATAATCTCTCTGACATGAATTGCTGCAGCAACAAAGCAGAGAAAGGGTTGATCCTAAGCTATCATTTACTCTGAAACAACAACAGCCATTAGCCATTACCGCATATTGCATCTCTCCATCATCCCCACAAACATAATATTATCATGATAATATTATGCCTCTTTTGTGTGCATTGCTCTCTTCATCTTTCTTTCTCTCAATCCTTTTCTTATGGTTGCTGTTGTATACCTCTTTCCTGATCTTGGCGACTTTGTGAGTGTGTATGTTATAGTACCATAATCATTTTTAAACCATGGCTTCTCGCTTACAGCCTCACCTTTGCATTTATCTGATGATGATATGGTAGCATAATAATAAAAAAAGTTTGTTGCTGTTGCGTTTACCTGATATTAAAATTTCATAGAATAACATCGACAAACATCACTTTTGTAGATACGTATATCAGGGGAGCACTATCCCAATCATAATGTTGATACAAACGTTACTCTCTTCTCAGACTTTTGCTCTATCTAAACTCTTTGATTTCATTTTGGCCGCAAGACAAAATCTTGTTTTACCTACGTATATCCTCAACTACCATCACTTATCTTATTTGATATACCATACACACACAGCAGCAGCAGCAACATGGGAGCAGTGAGCATTACGGTTATTCATGCCGAACTTTAAATTTTTTATAGATAGGTAGATGATGATATTATGGCGAATGTATTGAAGCGCAAAAAAAGTCTCCTCAGACTTTCCTATACCTAAATTTTGTGCTATTTACCTTGAAAAGTATGTTATAAGTTTACGTAGAAAAGAAGCCAAGGGAAAAGAAGAATGTATAAAGTTCTAGTCATTTTCAACGTGACATTAACAAATAAAATAAGTACAGCTTGCCACTTTATCCCACATGGCTATGCATCATTCACTACGGCACAATAACGACCAGAGAAAAACAAAGTTGCTATCATCATTCAAAGAGTGTAGATCATGATTATTTTACTATACTTTTATTTTGCAAAAAAATAAAAATATCTTTGCTGCCCTTTTAGTGATTTGTGTTATTTTGAAACAGTGTACATTTCAAGATAAACATATTTTTTAAAGCATCAAGTGTGCATGTACAAAAAGCTCTGAAATATGGAGATGAAGAAACTCAATTCAAGCTGCTAGATATATTTCTCCTTCATACTACACATGGGCTCTGCTAATGCATTTTTCATGAGGTCTACATAGTAACCCCAAGAGGATCATTTCACCTTTACGAAAATAACATAATTTTTCGTTTTTCATAACATGTAATTGTACACATCGTGTACAAGTATTGTATTACTGGACATCCTCACCAACAACAACAGTCCCAAAAGCAGCAACACCACCGCACCACCACCACCACCAACCACAAAATAACCAGACTTTATTCAGGTAGTCAACAAAACCAAAAATACAAGCTCTTTCTCTCTCTCTCTCTCTGTCGACGTTGGTTTTGGTTGCATGTAATTTTGTAAATGTAGCAAAAAGCAAAAGGAGACTACAATATATAGATGGGCTCTTGCACCGCAAATAAATAACAATGTATATTCCAGTGGGTCCCATATAAAAAGATATGCATTGTTTGAAGGTGGAACAATAAAATCATAGTTTATTATTACGCACAACAACGTCTACACTTATAACATATTATTGTTGTTTCAGGTTATTGATCATTAAACAAAGATTGTACTGTTGTTGTATGTGTGCATGCATCCCGTTGCTGTCTTGCATAGTTTTTTTTATACACACCAAATATTCCGTAAATCCAAAAAAACATCACCCAGATCATGTTCTTAAATCTCATGTTATAAAGAAAGAGAAGAAGAAAAAGCACACTAAACAGTGGGCGTGTATTTCTCCATTTTTTTTATTATTCCGTAAATCCAAAAAAAACATCACCCAGATCATGTTCTTAAATCTCATGTTATAAAGAAAGAGAAGAAGAAAAAGCACACTAAACAGTGGGCGTGTATTTCTCCATTTTTTTTATTGCACGTGGGAAGCACCTCACCATCAAATTTTTAAAGCATATTTCATCTCAGAGAGCGTTGTAACGTGACCACTGCAGATGTATAAAAAAAAGTAGATACCTTCATACAAAAAAACATGCGTGTACCATCATAATAATATTGTATGTGTACATGTTTTTTTCTATAAATAGTAGCATTTTGGTGAGCTGTTAACGTAATTTCTAACCCCATTACCTGAATTTTCTCCTCCTCGGCAAGAAAAAGTCGACTACACTTTATTTTTTAAGAGGAGACAGGTGAGTAGGAAATACAAGTATAGATACACTGTAACATTTTCAAAAGTATACTTTATGGAAGTTTGTCTGGGCTAGTAAAGCAAGGGTCTTTATATATATACGATGACCTCAGCCAGTTTAAAAAAAAATATGAAGAAAAAATAATAAACATAAATATACACAAAAAGCACTCATTAGCTTATTAGATGATGCTGGTATTTGTTGGTGGAGGATAATAAGTTGCCCCACTATTATCATCTTGTCTTGAAATGATTGTTTTTAAAGGTGAGTTGTTGTGAGTTGCTTGCAAGCAGTACAACAACCCGAATCCCAAAAAAACACTATCTTTAATTATATGTGAACGTGAACTTTGTATGTAACAATAGTTGACTTGAGTGAGGGAGAAGATTGAAGCCAAGGTCCAAGATTTTATCCATAGCTCACTTACTTTTGTACACCATCACCACCACCAGCATGTCGTCGTGGTCATCATCATCATCATATCATGATGGAACATTAAACATTTACAACAGTTTTATTAGCGTTTTAAAACATGTATATGTCCTCGCGTTTTCATGTCTCAGGAAATTCAATGTTGCTATGGTAATCGGATCAAACATGAATATTGCAACAACAACAACAACAAAAGTTTTCTTTGCTTGAGATAACAATTTGGTAAATAGATAAATAGTTGTTGTAGGATGTTGAAGCGAATAATAAAAAAGATACGTGTGTACCATGTACCATTGTGATAGGCAATTTGGAAAATATATGTTATTGACAAGAAATACAAGAAAAAAAAGGTTGATGATGATGATGATGATTATGATAAAAAGAAATTAGGGGACCCATGCCTCCAGCAACAATCATAATCAAAAAGTGGTGATAATGATGGAACAATCGATAGTAATAATTTCTCACATTTCGAGCACTTTAATAACTGGCCATGATGAATGCTGTTACTCTGTGTGCTGCTGCTGTTGATGATGATCAAAATGATCACGGTACGGTTGTAATGATATAACTATCCATTCTTTACTTAAACTGTGTTAGGACAGTAGTGGTGTAAAATACACAGCAGCTATTATTATTATTGCATTGAAATGCAATACCTTCGGGACATATTATTTTCAAGGGAATCAAGAAACTAAAAAAACGGAACGATTATGATTATAGATACATATGATGTATATAATATTTATATATATTCATGATAAAATGCTGATGATGAGCCAAGTGATGCGATGACTATTTTGACGAAGACATATTACATTTTATGTATCTTCAAATCTCAAATCAGGAGAGAAAAAGAGGTTTAGAAAAAATAACAGAAAATCCATATTAAAAAGTTGTACACTTTAAAGTCTATACCCCATTTCAAAAGGGCCCCCTACATAAACAGTAACTTTTTTTAACTGCATACAAATTTTCGGTTGGCTGGTTTATGGAAATGTGAAGGACTTTATATTAGTAAACATCTTTTCTTCCTTTATTTTATCTGGCTAAGGTAAGTCTCTTGTCTTACAAAATGTGGAGAGCATGCATCATACAAGATACAAGCAAGGAAAACTGCTTTTGAAGGCTTTGAAATCAGATTTTTAATATACTCTTCTTTTATTCTGTTTTTGTTTTGTTCATCTATTATAATCCTTCATGAACAT
>JAHZNC010001693.1:0-17399 GCA_027744095.1 Zhuqinia jingwanae
GTATATAAGAGGTATAATTTTGAGGGCTTCTAAATAAGTGGCAAAAGCACTTATATAAGTGCTTTAGAGAGCATCTATATAAGTGCTTTTGTAACTTATAT
The DNA here is from genome assembly GCA_027744095.1 of Zhuqinia jingwanae. Taxonomy (NCBI): domain Eukaryota; kingdom Metazoa; phylum Arthropoda; class Collembola; order Entomobryomorpha; family Paronellidae; genus Zhuqinia; species Zhuqinia jingwanae. The sequence continues at coordinate 102 of JAHZNC010001693.1, forward strand.
ACTGTATTTGCCTTGACTGACAGTAGTAATATAGTGACAAACTTTATATGCATGGTGGTGGACGAACAGATATTGCACATCAGCTCCAGCGCTATAGATATATTATAATATTTCTATACATATATCAATTTCAGCGTTTGCTTGCCACTCTATTAGTGTGAACGTGCTTATATCGGTTCCTCGGTTTCATGCTAATTTTTTCACATGACAAATTGACTTGACGCGTCGTATTTCCGAAGGACGAAAATTGAGTGACGGCATTGCCATTGCCAGCATGTATTATATGATGATGTACATACATTTAAATTATGTATTGCCTGTAATGTTTTGTGTATTATGCATTGCTAACACATTTGTGTGTGTTGAAAGATGATATCGATTTTGGACTGGACACACGGTCACATGCACGGTTATTAAAATAATTCTCACAACCAATCTTTTGATATTTTATTTATAACCCACACTGACCATTAATACCATTATCACTTCTGTTTGATTGTAGTATGTAATACTGGAATGATTAATGTTTTTCGCTTTCTGACAAACGAGCAACCACAAGCTGCATTTGCCTTTGTGAATGAGTCATGTTTCTATGAAGTATTCACCGAAATGTATGAACAGTATCCCTTTTCGAGTATTGGTTCAAGATTAGAAATACATACATTTTCCAGGCTGTTCTATGCATAAATGACATAAACAGCTTAATTAATTGAGGGACAAAAAGACAAGAGATGTAATTAATACAAACATTTAGGTACTTTTGTACAAAGGATGAGTAGAACGCGTCTTGTACGTGCTTTTAGCTTCTGAAGACGTGATGGAAAAACCAACATTTTTGTACTCAAATATCTGTAATCTGTACTATGCACGTACAAAATATGAAAGATGGTATAATAATAAACTATGAATGAACATGCTTCCAACCGAACGTCATTTTAATGAAATACATGATTTAATTACAGTTAAACGAAGTTGTAGGGCAAATTGGAAAAAATGTATGCGAAGAACTAACGGAATAAAATATAAACATCCAAAGGAGATAAGGATAAAGAGACACTTCATTATCCGTCAATTTGACTACAAATTAATGAAAAAGTGAAACACTTGCATTCTTACCTGGTGTGACAGACGGTAGCACAGGTGTTAACAAAACCGCTTGGAATATTAGCACCACACCACAAATAACGGGAACTGATAAGCCTGTCATTCTAACTACAGTTTAAAAAATGTACACTCAACTGATAAGATGTTATATTACCATATGTATTTTATTCTGCTGCACTGCAAAAGTGCAGGTCTTGTTTTTAAATGTCCAGCGAAAGATGAACCGTCTGTGTAGGAATTGTGGTAATTTTTTACCAAAATATTGTTTCTCTTCCTTTTAAACACACATAAATACAAGGTAAAATCTCACTCTATCTAGCTACGTTACGTACAACTGCACTTGCACTGGTCATTTGAAAAATCTCTGTTGATGATATAACAGTAATGATGATGATGATGATGTTGGTGAAGTGATGATAATAATACTACACTACGCTATATTATAACTCCTGTTGTCTTCACGCAGCTCAACACTACTTGCTTATGGTCTGCTGTTCATTGCTTCCTTCTTTCTTGAAACTTTTAAAATACTACACTTTTTTGTATACTTCACCGTGCTGCTGTGTAGATGACTTTACCATAAAATCCGCAAAACAATACAAGTGATATACAAAAACCAAAGCTTTAAAAAAAAGTTAATTCATAAAAACTCACAGCGTCTACCTTTTCTGCACACACAACACAATCCACCACTGAGCATTCAACATGAGATCAGCAGACTAAATCAGACAGCATTCACAAAACAAGCAAGGCAAGTAAAATGGCGAAAGAACGTTATTAAACCTTAACGCAACTCAACATAATACGCTATTTTCTACACGATGTGATTTCAAATACACCTGTTTCTATAATATGGCTCTGTGGACGGATGGCATTCTCCGACCAAAGTAGTGGTAAAACAGCACTGAATGTACGCAAAAAGAAAAAAAAAATAACCCATCCGTTCAAAATGCAAGCAAGTGTATCAATTCTTTCTTTTTTTTTCGCTTAAAAAGGCATCATCATCATTGCATTGCAGATTGTTTATATCCCTTTTGCTGTGTGCAGTTTACTACATTTTGTAATTTAAGACATGCCATCATTCGAAAAAACACACATATAACAAGTGAATATACAATTCTTACACTTATAAAAGCTAACTTTATACTTGGTGAGTCGCTACTACTGAGAAAAAAGAGTGTAAGAAGTATAAATGTTTTCCACCAAAGTTTATTTTACTGAAAGGATTGAGGTTCGATGAAAATGCCACATAATCATCATCATCATCAGCGTCATCGCACACAAAAAGCACCATGCACAAATTAACAGTAATCGTATTACAAAAACATTGAAACTATCAAGTTCTATTTAGACACAATAGATTTCAATCAGAGCAATATCGTAAATTTGGACAGATTTTGTTTAACATGCCATACGACAATTTTTCAAAATGTATTTTTTAAATGATGATGTTGATGTATGTATATGTACTAGATGCAAAAAATTGAAGGTAATAATGTTGTGATTGTGATGATGATATTGATGATCATTCACCAGGTTTAACTTAACTTACGTGCATACATGGTATATACTAATATATATATATATATATGTAGGTATATTACATTCGTTCAACTATTTTTTGTTTGTACATATTCGAAAAGGCTGCTCGTTATTACCTTGTCTGTCCAATGCAATGGTCACTTACTGCTTAGTATTGGTTAACGTTAAAGATATCCTTTTTGGTAATGAATGCTTTCCATACAATACAATATTATTGTGGTAGTTTAACATGTGGAAGCGTATGTTCTCTGCTAAATTATTAAACAGACAGGACATACGCAACAACAGAGCAGAGCAACACTATTATGACTATACGGTAATATTTCCACTTTTCGAATTGTAGATTTACTTATGAGGGTGGCATGTTATAAAACATTCATAAGATGAGTATTTACAAGCTCAAGCTGTAGGCTGTTGGTGCACGGAGCTCTTCAATGTGTTGCGGAGCTGATTAGGTTGCTGTTTTGAATATTATACGGTCGCTTGTTGCATCTTTTAGTGTTTGGTTGGACTTTATTCAGGGGTGAGTAATAATGAGGGATGATGAATAGATAGGCAGCAAAAATAACGTATAGAGGAAAAATATTGATAAACTCGAGCGAGCCCCTGTTGCCAGAGACGGGCATACACCTAAAAAATTATGTACCTTACCTTACTACCATTTAAGTGCCTATTATATATGCCTGCGTTCTAGCAAAAGTAGATTCAAAACCAAAAAGAAAATTTCATTTCATCACACAATGTGCTCAAATGTACTCATGATCACGATCTGATAATATTATACATACAATGGAATGGGATTGACAATGAAATCAAATCATTTCAGTATAAAGAGCACGTTGTATCCTGCTTCATGTAAAAAAAGGCTTCCTCATGTGAGAGGTCCTCACTTGCAAATGGACAACATGCTTGTTGGATAAATTGAATGTGGTGATCATATGATGATGAGGTGGGAATATTGGGGTATTATACCGTGTATTTCACAAAATAAGGCAAACAAATATGACGATAACTCAACGCACATCAACTTGCGAAAAAAAATATATCAATAATAATATGCTATAAGAATGGTAGTGCTAGCCACCGCGTTATATTGCCAGAGGAAGACTGTTGCAATAATAAACCTTAAAAAGCCACACAGACATCATACAGCACTGCCACTATTTGAATAGTGAACTATTTAAGCAGTGAATTTTAAGCAATATGTACTACAACACAATTAATGTGTTCATGTTTTGACATGGCCTATTACACCCAAGGAGCAAGGTAAATGAGTCAGCACTTAAAACAAATAAAGACAACTACATCATACTACTACACACAGAAGCATGGGATAATCAGTAAGTTAAACCTACAAAGAAGGGTTAAGTAAATAACATTTTTTCTTGGTTACAATTTACAATTTGGAATAAAAGCGTGTGTGTTTGTGTGGTAGAAATAGGGTTTACCGTAATTTTGATGGTATATTTTGTTGTAAAAACAAATTTGCATCGTGTGCAGTAATAGTTGTAAGTAGTATATATGTATAGTGTATATGAGTTTGAATATCGGTTCATAGCATTAAGCGTATTTTCTGCGAATAATGTGTTGACAGAAATAAAGAACAGTTATGATTTTGGGAGAACAATAGGACTTCGGAGGACAGATTATTTTTAGTGTGATTACAAATTCTGGTGTGGACTTTTTTAGGCCTGCTCGTTCTTGTCATTTTTAAATACGCACTAATGTGCAAATATTGCCCGAGGTTGGGCTTAAAAGTATGTCAACCGAGAAACAGCAGAGATTTTAAAACAATGATGCAGAGCAGATCCAAGTAGGCACACATTACCTGTTGGTTTGAATAAAAAATAAAGCATTCTCAATCTCACACAGATATATGGAGACAAAAATTATTAATATTAATTTCGTACAAAAGCATATATTTGTTTATCGCGTACAGTATCAAAGTGTGCAAAATGTAATGTAGTACACCTGTCTGTTAGTGCTAATGAACTTGCACTTTAACTCATCCTAACTGTTCAGAATTCAAATCAAAGAGATTGCTACACAGCAAAAGTTGAATGATGCATGTGAATGATGATGATGATGATAATGATAAGCCAGTCACGTGTAATTAGTATGCTTAGAACAGTTTCGTTGCATGCATTTTCTCTTCCTATCTTGCACTTTTTCCTGCTACCCACCACCAACTATACTTTTTACGTTGGCGCATAACCTCTAAAGAAAAATAGAGAATTAGAGATGTAGAGAATCTCATATATCATTATCATTATAGAGTGAATGATAGATGCAGATGAAATGAATGTTGATGATGATGATGAGCATCGTACCATCATTATTGCATCAATAATATTATCGTCATTATTATCGGTGGTAATAGGTAAATATCATATTTTTTTCACTTTTCTTTCCCAACCCAGTCGGCGTTCGATATGATGGCGCAAATCCAATATAATTTGCAAGTTTGCGCACGTTTGTATAGGTACACAAAAAAAGTTCATCCAAAAGTGCTGGCACTAATAGTAGCAGTGATTGGTGAAATACTAAAGTAGTAATTATTGATAGCGGTAGCCTGAATAGAACAAAATTCAAGTTTTGTAAGGTGGATCATGTATATTCAAACCACAGTAGTAGTAACCACACAGGAACATATTATAGGGTAGGGACTATGGCGAGCATGGAAAGTTGTTATGATACCAATGATTCTTATCCAATATTTATTACATGGATCATTTATGAGTGTAGTAAATGTCTGAGTTATTTTCTGTGTCATTCTATCACAATTTTTTGGTATTTTGATTATTAGTTTTGATTGTGTATTTTTTGTTTGCTTTGTGTTGTAGATGAGTTGAGGTAATAATGAAAGCTGAGGGCGACGGGGATAAAACTGATCAGAAAAGAATGAATGGTGACGGCGAAGTTTCTTCGTCCCCAACAGAGTATGGAAGCTCCGGAATTACGTCAACCGCTGCATTGGACTTTCGTAGGAATAGGTACCCGTTCTGTATCGTGTGGACCCCCATTCCCTTTCTAACGTTAGTGTTTACGATTACACTTCAAGGAATCATAAAATCGACATAATCTTGATGTTCATTGTAATGGTAACTTTCTAAATCCCGATTTTCTTCTCCAGCTGGTTGTTTCCTTTCATTGGTCATATGGGAATTGCCTACTCCACTGGGGTTATCAGAGATTTTGCAGGACCGTACTATGTCTCCGAAGACTCTATGGCATTCGGATGGCCAACTAGGTAAAATTGATTATTTCAATTAATCGATTAATGTTCATGAGTTATCAGAGATTTTGCAGGACCGTACTATGTCTCCGAAGACTCTATGGCATTCGGATGGCCAACTAGGTAAAATTGATTATTTCAATTAATCGATTAATTATAAAAACGTTTTTATTGGATATACGTGAGATATACAGAGTGACAGGTTGGAAACGATCGTGGCTATGGCTATGGAGTTAGGAATGATTCCTATAACACACGTTGCGTTCCCACGTTTTTGACGATAGTAGTAGAGAAAATCACCAGGGACATTAAGAAGGCGACAACTTTTAGAGTCTTACGAAGTTTTTGGACGACAACGATTAATTTATTTGTCTTTTATGAGCTTACCTTTCTGTTACCCAGATTAATGATTAATTTATCGATAAAATGTTTGGACTAAAATCATCATTGATATTCTATGTATATGTAGGTACTGGATATTAGATCCCCTGCAAGCTCAAGGTGGAGTGTCAGGTAATAAATACCCTCACATACTAGATCCAACAAATCAAATACCATGTGGCACTACGTTTGCCACACAAAACAATTAATATTATTACTGTTATTATGGATTTTGTTTTTCACTTGATAAATAGGTTGGGATCGTGCAGTATATGAAGCATCTGAGGTGTACAAGACAAGAATGCACAATCTCCTTTGCGACAACTGTCATTCTCACGTGGCACATGCGCTTAATCTGATGAACTACAAATCCTCTTCAACTTGGAATATGGTGTGGCTAGCATTCTTCATGCTAATCCATGGAAAATTTGTCAGCATTGCTGGCTTTATCAAAACTTGGTTGCCCTTTCTCATAATTGTTGCCGCAATAGTATCTTTAAGTGTGCTTAGACCGGTTTGATTTGGTAAAAATTATTATTTAACGAATAAAAGGATGTAATATAATATGTGATTTACTTGCGTATGTTTGTTTTTGTTGTTGAGAGTTTATCTTTAATATAAAAGTCAGGATATAAATTACAAATTATGTGTCACTTCTTCTATGTATGCTATAAAGATTTGTCACTTTATTTTTTAGACTGAATCGTTACAAATCGCGTCCCGTTAAATATTGTTAGTTATTTCTGTTAATAAGTTTATATCAAACTATTTAATAATACAGTAACTGCCTTATAAAAAATAATAAATACCTACATGATGTATTCAATTTCTTGAAATGTATATATTCAACTTTTGCTCGATGTTCTAGTAAATTTCTTTTATATACATATGGAAAGATATAACAAATTCACAATCGGAAAGTGTTATTTTTTACTGCAAAACCTTTCCAAGCAATAAGAATGCATTATATTACAGCTACAATTATATTATTCACCATCTTTTGATTTTGACAAGACAATACAATGGAATAGAAATAAATAAGAGAACAAGATAATATATATCTATAAAAAATATCACTACTATAAAACAGTAAAATGTTTGTTTGAATTGAATTCTTTCCCATGTCACCTTTAGCCAGATTAAATGTGATTAGCGGTGTGACGCATATGTGGAGATATCTTGAAACGTAACGCCTTGCAAATAAGTGTTTAAAAAATCTCATTAACTAAACACTACGAGCATCTTTTCATGTACGACTCAGTCTTAATTTCTTCCATTTTTCAATTGTATCCTTATGTGTACAAAATAAGAGAAATAGTGACTTTTACATTTGAAAGATTATTTCTTTCTTGGGAGTGGCCAGCTCATTATGTCCTACTAATATGTACCTACACATGTCCTTTTGACAGTACTTGATCCGTCAAATATTAAATTCAGTTTGAAGCATCCTATGAGCAATAATACGCTGTCTTAAGTATTTGCTCTCTCTCGGATTCCAAAAGTGTCTTGTAAGATAAATATTGTTGATACCTTTTGGTAAACTGGTGGTGTTGGAATTCTTAAAATTTTAAAAATGGATCGTCGTTTAATTGAATGTGTTCCCAATTTTTCAGAAGGTCGAAATCAAGAGGTAATATTTATTTATTCATTTATAATAAAATAATAAAATAATAGAATTTACTTTTTCAATTCCTTTATAGCAGTTTCAAGTTTGTTATAATGAAATGAAGTACATAGGTATGTATGTGCATTATGTAAAACATATTATGTATAATGATGATCTTACCAGGCCATTGATGCTATCGCAAATGCAATCAAAACTACAAAAGGGGTTAGTTTACTGGGCGTTGACCCAGGCTATTCCACTAACCGTACCGTTTATACCTTTGTTGGAACACCAGACGCTGTTGTTGAAGGGGCTTTCAACGCTGCCAAAATTGCATATGGTCTCATTGATATGACTGTGCACAGTGGCGAGCATCCACGGTATATTTATGTTAAAATCCTTGCATTGCAAAACAAACCGTACTGCCATATCTTTTGGAAGCCTAGATTAAAAAATTAAAACAAAAATATGAGTAAATTTCCGTAATTTTAGGGTATATGGATGGCGCTGTGGAGTAGGTTAATTACAATTTCGAGTGAAATCGATGAATTGATGCGATTATTTTTGCATAAATAAATTTGCATATTCCAATGATTTTCACAAATATTTGGGAATAGCTCGAATCCAATGAATTCAGCCCTAATTTCGGACCATCAAAGTTTAACCGACGATGGGGGGCGTCCATTGTAGTTAAGTATTTAAAGAAATAATGTTTTTTCGAAAGCACCATTGAATTGCACCACGATTACTTCGTATCTACCTTTCAATGAGAGATGCGGTTTGCTGGCTTTGCTTGCTTCTCAGTTTCTCTTCTTATCTGTATGATTTGATAATATTTACAGGCGCACGTAAATTCTTGCTGGCGTACAACATCAACATGCTTTCCACAAAAGAGCAAGCACATCGTATAGCCCTGGACCTTCGTGAGGCTGGAAGAGGTCCTGGAAAAGAGGGAAAACTGAGAGGAGTACAGGGAATTGGATGGTGGCTCGAAGAAGCCAACATTGCACAAATTTCATTTAATTTAACCGACCAGGAGTTGTGTCCACTTCATGTGGCATTTGAGGCGGTATGAAAGTGATCCACAAACGAAAATGATTATTTTTCTAAATATAAGGTCATATTGGTTTTCTTAATTTTTGGTTTTAGGCCAAAGCAGGTGCTGAAGCTCTTAATCTATCCGTTGTTGGTTCGGAATTGGTTGGATTGGTTCCACAGTCAGCGCTGATGACTACTGCAGATTACTACATCCAAAAGGAAAATCTATGTATTCTTGACCCAGACCAAAAAGTCAAGCTTGCCATTGATAGGCTAGGATTGAATTCCCTGTACCCGTTTGATCCGAAAGAAAGGATAATTGAGTGGAAAGTTCAAGCTTCGGATCCCCCAAAACCTTTACTTGACATCAGCGTCACTCGGTTTGTCAAGGAAGTTAGAGCAAGGTCTGCCGCTCCTGGTGGAGGTTCTGTAGCGTCTTTGGTTGGTGCACTGGTAACCGCCAAGCTTTAAAAGATGCAAATGTTGAAATAATTGATCATTCAGATTATATGCATAATATTGTTTTAATTTGTGAAAAGGGCGCATCATTGGCTAGCATGGTCGGGTTACTAACATACGGTAAAAAGCAATGGCAACATCTGGATGCTAACATGAGAACTCTGATTCCTCCTCTTTATTCCATTGTCGACGAGATTTTGCCATTAGTAGAATCTGATACGGAAGCTTTTGAAGCATATGTGGTAATACTAAAGTTAAACCATTTCCATGTACATATACTCGTACTTATTGAAAATGTGAAATCCCTATATACTCTTATATATTATGTAAGCCATTATTACTTCATACGAAGACACTTATACATGTTGCATCGTAATTTTCTCCAAGGATGCTTGTCGTAAGACCAAAAACCCAGAGTCGGAGAAATCACAAGCGGCTCTGCTGAATGCCATAAATGTGCCACTAGAATTGGCCCGCAAATTATCCTCTCTTTGGCCAATTGTAGAGCAAGTAGCTGCAGTCGGAAATCCAAATTGTTTGTCGGACATCCAGGTACATTATATTTTTTACATTTGGTCATGTTATAAATAAAAATTTATCTGGCAAACGTTTTGTTGGTTACGTATAAATAAACTATATAGGTTGGGATTAAATGCATTGATACTGGAATTTGGGGAGCCAGATGTAACGTTTTGATAAATTGTGCATCATTAACGGATACGACCCTGAAAGCTGATCTTATCAAGGAAGCCAACTTCTTATATGATACTGGAAAGCACCACGCCAATCGTATTCTTCGTGCTTTGGAAAAAGAGTTGCCTCTTGATGAGCAATAACCTTTGCCTGTGGGCCTTTAACTTGCTTTAAAAAACAATAAAGAATTAACTTGAACGTGATTAATTATATTTGATCAGTACGATAATATGTGTATGCATACATTTTATTGAAACAAAACTTATGTTGTACAGGCGTTTACATAAGTTTTAAAAATATTTCACCGGCTACATTACATCAATTCTTGGTTTTAAAAAGTATCGCTGATTATTATGATTACAAGTTTTAAAACCCCTTCTCACAAATCACACTCTGGACATAATTTTCTGTAGTTTCATTCAATTCTTGAAAAAAAACAATGAGTCTACTCATTCATCATCACACTCTGTAAATTGTATTGAAGCGTATACAATGCAATGCAATGGTTATGTCATTAGGTTTTATTCGGGGTTCATCCTCTTCTCCATTTCCCCTCCGAACATTTTATAATACCAACATACACTAGAATAGAGATATCTACTTAACTACATAAAACACTAAAGCTATAACAAAGGGTGAGAAATGCGATTTGTGGCATAATTAATTAAAGTCAAGTGATAAGTCATTTTACATGTCATTTTACAAATTCAAACTGGTACATGAAACTAGGAAAACGCCATGAATTGTATACCATTATCATTATTATTCATTGCATATTTCATTGTATTTCTCTCTGGTTTAAACACATCATCATATTTTACATCAAGTGCATCTGTACACTGACCCCTCTAATTTAACACATTTCAACATTTACATCCCATGTGTTTTACAATAAATGGAATCATACATAGTTAATTGGTAAAATGGCAGTATGTAACATGAATTATCAGAATTGTGTTGTATAAAGTTATAGTTATTATATCCACTACAGACAAAAAGTCATTTCAACGAAAAGAAAATTATGGAAGAGAACAAAGAAAAATGTCAAAATTCTTAAATAATTATTACTTTGCTTGATTGGATAAATCATATATTTCACTTGAATGAACATCAACAACAATAATAATAATATTATTATAATAATTATTAGCACAATCCGTAACGCTTATCAGTATATCACTAGCTCTATTATACTGTAAACATAATAACAAGCTATCTTAAAGTCTCTCAAAATAAAATTATTTTCTATTTACACATTTTACTTATTTTTTGTGTGAATTGGTGGTGGTACTGCTACCACCACCTTCAATTACAAGTTGAAATGAAGAATATAAATCAATGCTGTAAAATATTACTTAAAAGTTTATACATAATAGCCTCTCTCTCTGTAAAGAAGACATGTAATATAGCACCCATATATATTAAATCAATCTTCTCAATGGATCATGCCTCTAAACAAATAATAAAAACGTGCGTGCTTCACTTTTTCATTGACAATGTCATAATTTTTCATTTTTTAAAAAGAATTTATTGTTTTAAACCTAAATATTTTTAACTTAGCATAACAAACACATATTCCATTAAATGTCCGACGGTTTCATTCAAAACGAAAGCAATAAAAATAAAATAATAAAAATAATAAAAACTACAATTAAAAGTCATAGTAGTGTAGTAGGTGTTTTTTGATTGATAATATATATTATTTATTATACCTAAGTACATAGTAAAAGTGTCAGTTATATAAATACAAAAAAAAAATTGACTAAACAAGACTTATAGACAACATATTATATGTAGTGCACCAACTCTCGTAGTATTATTTATAGCTTATACGAAGAGATAAATCTAAAAAATATAACAATATAAAATCTGACTGTTATTATTATTACGTTTCATTTGCAAAAAAGAGATATAAAGGCCAAAACAATCCAATTCATTCATCATCCAACAAACATTTTTACTACATAAATATTATATATTATGTATGCTTGCATATACCAATAGTTTTCTATGATACAACATATTATGTAGTGAAACAAACAGTTAAGGGTTCCTTTTGCAGTTTATTTCGACGATGACGATTTGAGATTGTATCTTCTTAAGCCACAGCAGAGCTATTTACACTTTTTTTTTAAACTTTGTTGAATCAAACATCAACAATATCATATATACCACAAAAATTATTACAAACATAGGTAATCATGTTAAAAAATTACTTTTATTATTTATTAATGCCAGAGTAAAAAATATTCTAGTAAAATGATGATTAATTGACTATACACATGACTCAATAAAATGTGTAGAAGCAGTGATTATTGTTATTGGTTGGATGGTTTTTTTTTGCAAGCCATTATTTATTTTTTTGGCGTTTGTGTGCTCAGTTAAACACTGGTTGTATGTATACCTATATATATGTATGTAGGTATATGTCTGTATTCTGAGATATAGATGATAGCTTGCTTGCAATTTATAATACTAGTATCACCCCCACACACATGTACAATTGAAAAATTACAAAGCAATAATTATTATGCTGCCTAATTTCAATTATCTTTTCACAGCAACACAACAACAAAACTAACAATCGAAAGGCGTCGACTACTACACAGATAAAAAAGTAAAAATGTGTGTAATACAGAGATTTATTATTATTGCCATTATCATCTCAAGTATATAAAATAACTGATGTATGTATGTTTAGATATATATTTTTGCATACATACATAATACTCTGTTGTAGCTGCTTTAAAACAGCGTTACACATTGATTTCGAGCTGGACTAATATATTATGCTTATTAAACATTGTTGCTTGAGGCTCGACAACACCACCACTACTACTCCACACATGATGATCAAATTTAATTACGTACATACATACATGACTCGTTATTAAAAGTTAAGAAGGAATGGAGGAGTCGTTGCAGCGCAGTAATAATAACAGGCAACGAAAATGTATCGTTATACTTATATGGTAGGTATTGTATACTGCTTTCATGCAACATTTTAGAGTATGAGATTTGATACGTGAAAAACTTAAGCCCTTCTTGGCAAAGGTCTACAACGAGTTTTCTTTCATCTAGATTATATCAGTAAATGCGATCATAATTATGACTGATCTCTCTCACTCTCCTCAAATTCTCTAAACTGAAGTAGCAGTCTAGTCGTATGTACGCCAGTTAAGTACCATTTTAATAATAACATTATATTATAATGTACAGTACACATTTAACTAAAATACATACATGCAAAACTATCTATTGTATTCAACACTTTTAATAATGCTAGGCGTAGTAACGTTATTAAATTTATGCATGTAAGTAAAATATGTATGGTTTTATTATTGAGCGTATTTTCCATCGCTTGCACTTTCACGCCTTTGAAGAAGCTGACGTCGCCACAATGGGATTGCTGCCATGCGTTTTTGTTCGATCTCTAATTTCCTTTGTTCTTCGGCCTCTTTGCGTGCTCTCTCCGCAGCCTTCTTGGCCATCATTTGGCGTTTCCATGCAGGTATTGGTGCCCCAGTCTGGTCATTCACAGGAACCTTCAAGGATGACAAGTTCAATGGTCAGTGATGAGGATAATGGCAAATGGTTATGATAATAAAATTATGAAATCCTGTAAATAAAGGTGTACAAACTTACACTTACCTCTGTGTAAAAGTTTACAGGTTGGTAATACTGGGACAACTCCTTCTGCATCGCCTTTTCCTCTTCAATTTGTCTCCTTCTGAGCTCTTCCTTCCACTCTCTGACACCCCCAACTTGACTTGATTCTGCGAGTTCAGCAATGACTGCTGCTTTCGACGTAGTTTCGCCAGTCGTTGACAAATTACTTGTTGAGCCGTTTAGAGCTGTATTTGACTTACGCAACGACTCACTTCCTAAAAGCATGGGATCTCCATTTGCTTTACCTGCTCCATTGGACTTTGTGGGTCCGAGGGTCTGATGATTATCCGGTACTACTCTTCCAAGTGGTGGTGCCGATCTCGTTCGGCTCATCGGTGTTTTCTTTAAATGAACTTTCTATAAAAAAAATTGACACGTGCAAACAATAGCATGCATGGATATATTAGAATTTGTTCATTTGATCATGAAATGAAATAAATTAATTCATGGTACCTTTCCTTTATAGCGGTATAATTATATGGTAATGCTCATTATTGATTAAATTAGTAGGTAATTAAGCAATTTTCTTGAACATTAAGCAAGTAAAAAAGATATTAATAATAATAATTATAATTTTCTACCATTAATTCTTCTGGTTTTATCACAGCACCACAACCCTTGCCAATTCCTAAGGCACCTGGGGCAGCGTAAATGGGTTCACGTTTATTCTCCTTTCCATATGACTTGTCTACTCCATTTGTGGTAGGTCCGTTGCTGCTGCTGCAATTGCTGTTGTTGGCGTTGTTAGTATTATTGTTATTATTATTGGTATCGTTTCTACTAGCATGACTGGGATTGTTATTGCTAGTTCCATTGATTCGTTCCGCATTGAATTCCTCAAAGTCATCCTCCGCATTCGTTTCTTCAGGCACAGGGGACATTATCCCTACGTGATTTTCTGATGCACCCAATGCCTTAATAGCTTCTTCAACTTTAGATAATGGTCTGCCATTTGGAGTAACCACGCCAGTTTGACCTCCATTTTCACTTCCGTTCACACTCGGTGCTCCATTAGTCTTCCCTTTATTCTGGATGCTTCGTAAGTACTCTGATGGTTTTATAAGAGCGTCTTGAGGGGGTGTGGGGAAATGAGGAGGAATGAAACCAGGTTTGCCACAACCTGGGGGTGGCTTGCTTGGGGTAATTTGAGACCTTTCTTCAGAGGTTGCATGATTGTTGCTAGTATTATAATTATTATGCATCAAGTGTCCAGTGGTGCTATAAATCGCTTCATTAAATGGTGGAGGTGGTGGTGGACAAGATGAGGTTCTTGCTACAGATAACTTCTTTGCAAGACTTTCATGAAAATTACTATCTCCATTGGTCAACTCCTCGATGTCTTCGTAATCATTTTCAACTAGTGTGGCATCACCATTCTTTTTATCAGGTTCATGGGGTCCATTGTCGTGACTTCCAACAAGATTGTTATTCATATCAGTGGCACAGCCAGGCATGGGAGGTGGAGGAGGTGGTGGTGGAGCACTTCCATTTTTTATACTGCTTGCATTTATGCTATTTTGCACGTGCACTTCAAAATTGTGGCCGTTACTCTGTTGTCCCAACGTGTCCTCCTTGTTATTTACATTACTGATTTGCTGGAACTTTCCCTGTAATGCAGACACTGTACAACCAATTCCAAAACCTGTTTTCTGCGAAGGTGGTGTTGGTGGTGGAGAGGAACCAGATGAAATTGACGATGCGGAATTTGAGGAAAAATCACTGGTGCTCAGTCCCATGCCACTTTTCACTTTGGATGGAGACTGTGTTTCATTGATCAAATCTTGAATGTGGTGATGACCATGACTGGGATTCACTGGAGCAGGTGCCATCTTTGAGGCTACTGCTCTTGTTTCGTTGACAAGATCTCCGGGAGGATGTAAAAAGAATGGAGAGTTAGGGCCAGTTACGCAAGTGGATGGTTGTCTGCTATGTTTCTTATTGGCAGAAGCGCCGTTTATTGAAGGGGATGATGAAGCGCCGCCTATACCATTAACACCATTTGAAGAACCACCCCCGCCAACGTTTCCGTTAGATTGCTGTTGTTGTTGTTGTTGCTGCTGCTGCTGCGGGGCACAAGGAGGAAACTGTATACCAGGAGGAGAGTTGCAATTTCCGTTTGCCTTTGGAGGATGCAAAAAGAAAGACTTGGAAGAACTACCAGTGCTGTTTGGAGATGAATCTTTGTTTGTTCCTTCCGGACTTTTGGTTCGGTAATTAGTCAGAGTAAAACTATGCGTTGTCTCTGTTGCAGACTTAAGCTCTTCCGAACTACTGTCAGAAGATGACACTGGACACCCACAGGACGTTGTGGATGAGTTTGATGTGCTTGAGGCGGAGGGTGACAATGACGGCGTATTAGTGGACGCGGAAAGGCTGGAATTTCCACTGGATGATGCACAGTCTGTGGTCGTTGAAGCACTTACACCTACTCCAGCAGAAGGCGGGGGTGGGGGAGGAGGTGGAGAAAACACTTTTTGTTCTTCTGGCCGACCTTTATGATGACCTGATCCACCACCTGAAGAACTCACAGTAGTTTTTATAATGTTTCCACCGTTTGAATTCAGAGTGATTGTTGTTCCGTTGCTACTTCGTTCCCTACTTCGCTCTCTACTTCTTTCCCTATTTCCATTTAAGTTTGCGCTACTAGCAGTTGTGTACTGATCTAAATTCACAGACGCCGGTAAACTTAGGTTTGGCTCTCGAAGTGCTCCGTTGGATCCTGTGGTTCCGGAGGAGGTTGTTCCAGATGTTGTACCACTTGTGGCATGTTTCGCAAGAACGCTCACAATCTAAACAAAAGATAAAAGTAACACAAAAAACCATTCCAATTCGTTAGCATGTGACAGTTTTTCATTACACTAAATTTGACAACAAAAGCTCCACACCAGCACCTCACGCGACAATACAAAATATGGAACTGACAACTGACACATTTTTTCTTCTAAAAATCCTTCCGCCAAAGTAACTTGCTCACGAAGGGCAAACGACAAACCTAAGCGACAGCAATGTATCAGCACTACACACTTTTGGCAAAGTAATAATGTCGACCTCTTCAAATCGAAATTAATTACATATTAAATAATATGTGATCTAGAGACGCAACTTTTGAACTTATGCCATACAATGAAGCCACTTCGACAACAAAGAAGGAAACCCTGCATCTGGTACATAGCTGATGCGCAAAGTGTGCCCACAAATAAGCTTGTTTTCCTCTTTTTTTTCTTTCCTTTTTTTCTTTTAAACTTTACTTCATGCATCACAATTAAATAACAAACAACCAACCAGGCAAAAGGGTTATCGCACAGCATAATAGGTATAATATATATAACCTTTCACATGCCAAAAGTACATAACCGCATAAGCATTTACATTTTATGATAACAAGTAGTAGTAGTAGTATTAGGTAACGTCATTATGTATTTCTTTGTAAAGTCTATATTTTTATATAATTTTACATTCATTATAAGTCGTTAAATGCATATATTGTGCATATATTTATGTACCCAAAAAGTATATTACTAGCAATAAAAGCATTATTTTTAAAGGAGCTAAACTCTGCTACTGTTGTTAC